>JAOBAS010000071.1:41547208-41563606 GCA_025311575.1 Elanoides forficatus
GGGGAGTGGAGAATTGCATGCGAGGCTTTCTGCCTTCAGCCACAACTGCGGGCTCTGAGGATGCGGCCGCAAGAGAGATTTGGTGCTTTGCAAAGAAATAAATCGCCCCTTCGCAAGCGGTGACAGGTTAACGCGCTCGGTATGGGAATCACGTCTGGTTTTAACGCAATATGGCTGGTAAATAAAACCCGATTGCTAACAGCCCCGGTGCTGCTGTTGGCATTTTCGAGCTCAAGGCTCCTTTTGCAGTTCTGCATCTTCACCTGCCGCAGAAACTCTGATTCACCCTTCAAGCAGTGCACCAGGACTCCTCTATTTTTACCGGGGGGTAGTAGTAAAAATTGCTGTTAATGTGCCTTTGACCTCTGCTTGCGTGCCTCGGTGCACTTCTCCTTATCGGTGTTTGAACAGCTGGCTCTAATAATACCATCTTTATGCAAAGCACATCTGAAGTCAGAGGGACAGCACTCAGGACAGACTCTTTACCGCTATGCTGTGAATTTAACATGTGAACACTTCAGGTATGTATTGGAATCTGAAGAGTTTACAGCCAAGGAGAGAAAGATAATGCGACACGTTGTTCAGGACTGGAAAACGCTTGGAAAAAAAGATAGATTCGTTTAGTGATATAGCGATGTTTATGGCTAGATGATCATCCCACTTACATAGAAACAGGTCTGGAAGAACTCCCTGCAAGTCAGTGGCTTTCGTCTGCAGCTAATCTGCTGCTAAACTGAATCTGGCCTTTAGCCTGAACAATATAGTGGAGTAGCACTAGAGGTAATCATAATAATAATAATAATAATAAAAATTAACCAAAGTGAATAAGGCAGCAAAGTGACCTGATTCTTTCCTAGGGTATTATGGATTACTATCCGTCTTGTGCATGTTAATCACAGTGCAAGTCTTGCACTGATACAGCAATATGCAATGTAACTGAAGTAGTGTTTTCAGTGTGGGTTTGTTTTTTTTTTTTTTTTTAAATCTGTTGGAGTCAAGAAACAACAAATGGATTTTGATTTGATGTTATTTGGGTACACAGCCATCTCACTTCTCTATTCAGCCTATGCAACTCCGGTCAGGTACAGTGGGGAAACGTTTCCCTGGCTAGCACATGCTAATCAAAGGGAATGTATGATTACTTAAGGTTGCTGTCGATGATAGCGTGAAGGCAAACCCTTTAAGTGGTGTTGGTGTAGCTACAGAGAAGGAACGCATTATGCAAGCGTCTATACTTGGCTAATGCAAAAACACACTGGAGCTGTCTTGAAAGAAGTTGTCCTATAGGATGGGTAAGGCTACAGTGCTCCAGTCTGATGAATAATTAAGGAATGTTGTTCAGTGCAATAATGGGAGTTGGATTCAAGTTGATGTCTCTGCTTGTGTCTCGGTTACAGTTCTGGGTTATGGTCTCCTACGTTTTTTTCCCCTGTTTCTGTGTGCTGAGGGTAATGGTTGCTGCTTTGTTGTTCATTCAGGACAGCTACAATTGAACTGTTATTGTACTGGCAATTTGTCTTGGACATCGCGGAGTGGAAGGTTTCTGTTGTTTCGTTTGCTCCAATCGAAGGCATGTGTGCAGTGACTGGAAGGATAACCATTGGCACTGAACAGACTCCAAGGTCATGGGGGGCTTTATGTGGGGTAAATGCACATATTTATCTTTAAACAAGAAACTAGCTTTGTGATCACTCCTTGTCTTTAGCCTTCCAGCGTTCGTCGGGGTCCCTGCAAGAAAACAGGAGGGCTCCTTCCTCCCTGTAGATTTAAGATGTCTGCTGTTTGCATGGTGGTGCCACAGCCGCATGTAGCTCTAGATCTGCTGTTGTCTGTGTATACGTGAAGCTCATAAACACGGAGGCAGAAGCTTTGTTGTGGGATGCTAGCAGGGAGAGAAAAACAGAGATTTCTGAGATTGTGGGCTGCGCTGTTGATCACGTTCAGACCTTTGTTCACCACATCTCTCTTCATTTGGCTGACTGAGCCAGCATCCTGGAGATATTTTTTTCTGGGGTTGAGTTCCATATGTGCCTACGCCTTTGATAAGTTGAGACCCATGTCCCCAAGCTGATTCACTTCAACATAGCAGATTTTGTTTTCCTTTCCTTCTTTCTGAGCACACTTAGTACAAACAGTCTAATTCCTAAATTAGCTCAGATTATCTTTTATTTAATGAAACCAGAGTATTTGAGTTAAGAAGCACTGAGAAAAAGTAAACTCAGGACAAGATCATGCTGTAACTCATATCTGGTGGAAACACCTGCCGAAATATCAGGCCTTACATTTAGTCCTGATTTAATAGAGGAGTTATTTATTTGCCACAGTTCATAGGACAAGTAAACTGATACCAGGACGTAGAAGTCAGTGGAGATATTGAATTTTATTTCACCCCGCTGTTTGGCCAAGGGAGCGCAGCCTCAACCTTTAAGTCAGCAAAGTGCATTTTTGTGTTGGCTCACGTTCCTTGGTTTCCATTCCCTGTTCTCCTTTCACAGCCATCCGTCCCGTATCACCTGTGAAGGCAGCGGGGGCGGGATTTGGTACACGCTGCAGTCAACAGGATTTTGGAGTGAGTTTTCCACACCAGTGCAGAAGTGGAACAACTCTACTGAAAGGGATGTAAACGTACCAGTGAGGAACTCCCTCTTTTGTCCTATCCACAACTTTAAAGACATCTTTGCTGATAATGTATCCTCAGGGATAGCTGTAACACCACTCCGTTTCACAGTAGAATTCGTTCTGTCCTTAAGAAATGCTTTGCATACAGAAAGGTATTCGGTAGTTTTCCACAGCGCTAACAAGTACTAGAATTCATGTGTCTGTGGTGGCTGTTGAAACGCTGTTTGGATTGTAATTGAGTGGGCACAAATATATGGGAAGAAAGGCAGACTTTTTTGCAGAAAGCTTCATGACAGTACGTCCAGTCCTCACCCTATTGCTTTGCGTGTGTTTTATTCTCTGACCACCTTTTGCTATCTCAATTTATTGATCTGTCATCTTAGAGCTGAACTTTTATCTCCACAAGACAAACTAGAACTCATGTAAAACAAGGCAGATTGTTCAAGTCTTGTTTATGTAATTCACTGCAGTTCATTGATTGTATCCCCATGCAAGCTGATGGGCTGATCTGTAGGGTAGATGGCTTAATAATTTCAGGGTAAAACTTCTTAGGAGGTGCTAAATCATTCCATCTCCCGAAGAAAAGGTAGAAGCATCATCACACAGAGCATTTAAAGCTAACATGGCTCTTGTGCTGAGGAATATTCCCTTGGAAAGGTTCCTGCAGAAATACACAGACGCAGTTGCAGGGACTCTTGTTTGCTGCTCTGATTCTATGCTACTGTTGAATCCAAACTCTTCCGAGATAAGTGTCTCATGAAATGAGCTGATCTGCATTTGACATAAGAGTTTTTCTGCCCTGGAGATATCCTGAAAGTCTTATTCCTGCTCATTCAGGTATCACATTTTACTCCTGGATGGCTTAAGGTAGGACTATGTTCTGAAACTGCTCTGATCTGTTTATTTGACAGATTCCTTAAAAAAAAAAAAAAAGTTTTAAAAAGTGTGAAAACCTATGCTTAATACCACTGTTTAAAAAAAAACCCAAACAACAAACAACCCCCCAAAACCAACCAACAAATTAACTGAATAATTCTAGTTTTTGTTAGCATAACTCATAATTTACTCTAACACTGACAGAAAAGGGGACAAATACTTATATGGTCTAATTCTTCTTCTTAATAGTAGATATAACAATAGCAATAATAATAATAATAATTTTTTTTTACAACTTGATGGGAATACTGAAGTCTAAGAGCTCCTTACTGAACATAGAACATTAAACTTCTGCCACGTATGTTTGCAGTTTTGTCCGTCCAATGTTGAGGCATTTCACAAAAAGCTTCAACCACGGTGGCTTTTGCACTCCCTTAGAGATGACTGGGTCATGATTGCCCAGGAGCTTCAAATGGAAAGATAATTACAGTCCGTTATCTATGATTTGTTGGGCCTACTAAATGGAGCCGATGGTTAGGGCAGGAAAAGCCCTTTTAATCTGCATGGAGGGTTAATAGCCTAGATTTTTTATTTTTGTTTTTATTCTTTAGATCCTTAGCATGAGGCAAGTTTTGCTACTTTCTTTTCCTGCAAGGGACAGTATATTGTCCTATCTGATTGGGTGTGGATTCTTAAGGAAAAATGCCTTATTGACGGGAAATGTGACAGAATCAAGCTCTTCTTTTGCAGGGAGTAGATGTATCATTAGTTCGATCTCTGAGGAGTGGAGGAGGTATAAATGTCCTTCTTCTCAAGGTGAAAACTTGGCCCAAAGGATCTGCTGGCAAATCTATCTTTCATTTCATGTGGAGGAAGGCTTTCTCACTCAGGAGAAGTGTTTGGCAGCCTGGGTGACGTTCATCTACTCTCACTTAAGCATCTGAAAACTAGATGGTGACATCCAAGCTAATCATCCCAATTGACTATATTATAAGTGGGGAGAGTGGTTCGTCTCATCCTGAAGTGGGTCAGATGAATCACCCTGTGGAGGGTCTTGCAGCAGCAGGCTCAGAGATACACATCCAAAATCAGCGAGATGAATCCTTCCATGGTATCTCAGAGATATCCCTGTGAAGTGTAATTCCTCTCTTGCTCCCATCTTTTCTCAGGGGGAAGACTGGTAATTTTTTGCTAGCTCATAGCAATATCAATAGCAAACTGTGATAGATGTTAAGTTTTCTGAAAAGCCCAAGCCTGCTGTGGTGGCCCCAAATCTTCCTCACCCACATCTTCCCTTTATTCAACCCATGGCAGACAGCCTGTCCCTTGCAGGAAGAATTCATGCCACATGTCCCAGGCAATATTCTATCTATTTGTCTTTTTTTAATTTTTCTTTTTTTAAATTCTTCATTGATTATTTTAAATCTCGGAGGCTTCCTCAGTGTATCAACGCTTTCTGTCTTCAGAGCACGTCCAATTACTAAGAGGGATTTGTCAGCTGAAGCTTGTATGTGATTTTGTGAACAGGTGGGGATGCATCAACACAGGGACATATCTAGGATGGCTACATGATTTTCTGCAGGCAGATGCAAGCTTGCTCTGCCCATTCTCTGAGCCAGCCAGAAGCTGTGCAATGCTTCCAGCCTCATCTAATATACCCTACTTGTCAATAGCTACACTGTAAGTTGCAAGGAGATGGAGATGAATGCTGACCAGACCTCATTAGCTTAGGGTTGTCACCTTATGAAATACATTTTGACCAGCTTGGAGCACTTGACATGCTTGGAATTAGGTGACCTAAAAGCCAGCTTTTTGCCATAAATTAATAGCTCAATGCTTTCTTATTATAATGCACTCACCCTCTGTTCTAAGCTAAAAAAATCCTCCCATCAGTTGATGAATGGATTTAACTAACACCTTTCTCTTTAACTATGGCCTTTAAAAATATTTACTGAAATCCAAATAATGAAAAAAAAACAAAACCAAAAGAGGTGAACCTCTCAGAACACATTGGTATGTAGACTGGAATTAAAGTTGTAGTAGTAAGAGATACACTTCTCCACAGTGGAAAGAAATCACATTTGTTTGGAAAGGGAGTTTAAAATAGCTAAGATATCCTTAACTATTAATTCCTTTTCCTGGAATGACAAGACTTTATTAAGTCATAACATTTCTGTTTCTGCTCTCACTGTCACATTTTTGAAGTAGGTTTACAGAAGTTTTTTTTTTATTTCTAGCAAAAATATAAAATGGCACATTCAGGTCCTAAATAAAAAGCATTTCCTTTTAAAAAACAATTTTTGTAATAATGACATTTATATATGTATCTAAATTCTCAAATTGATGTGACTAGTACTAAAAGCCAAATATGAGCTTGGGCTTAGCACAAAGATGTTGGACACACAACAGAACTTTCTTAGAGTTGGCATAGAAACAAATTATATAAAGAAGCCAGCAGAAGTGCATTATATAAAGACCCAAGTTAAAGTTAGTAAAGTTACTCATTTCCTGTGTTTTAGAGAGCTGGATCTTTGGATTCCTTCCAGGAGTTTTGTGCTCTGACTTAAGATGCAGAGGAGATGAGAGAGCATCAGAAATACCGCAGATGCTTAAGCTCTTCATGACTAAGGCTGTGAATGTGTCACAGCTGTCACTGGAGCCTTGGATTCCACAATCCACACTCATTCACTCGAGTTGCATGAAGTTTGACAGCTTGGATGGTGTTTTTGTGCTAGTGAATGGGTTAGTTAGCCGAGATGATTATGTACAGTGGGCGAACAGCTGGAACAAACTTCATTAGAGAATAGTACTTGGTGGCTGCAGAGGAGCGAGCAGCATACAAAAACATTATTAGCTGTGTTCAAGTTGCTTCTCTGCAGCATTCAAGTCTCTGGACACTGCTTTATATTCTCTAGCTTTTTGTTCTCTGACTTCCTCTTTGTACCACAGCTGGATGCAGTAACGATGGTTGTGGAAAAGAGCCTTCAGAGACTACCAAAGTCTGAATGTTATTCAGAAGAGGAGAAGAAATGAATGTCACAGCCTTTCTGGTCCCCCCAGCAAGTATACCCCTGACAGATTTCCACCGCCAGTATTCAACTCGTTTCCTTTATTTTGTATGGAAGACTTACAGGTCTCTTTTGCTAAGATAGTATCTGTCATGCTGACCAGAAATGGGATTCAGCTGGCAAATTAAGACACCTAAAGATAGGTGTGCATTTTGAAGTCTCTACCTGTATCTAAGTACATCCTGTTGTAGTCAAAGGGGATTTAGGAAGCAGTTCAGTCACCTAAACGTAAGTGGCATCTGAGATCCCCTGGGGTATCTAACACCCACTAGGTATCTGTAGGTACGATGCTTATCTACACCACACCTTTTATGTTCTGTATGAGGGCAGGTAAAATGCCCTGGGGTATTGGTGACAGCAAACACCAGTGTTTAGGCTACTGATCCTGGCCCCAGGCCAATGCCGAGTCAATATAGGTAAATGTAAGTATTCACTATAGAGTGAGCTCTGTAACTCTTTAGCCTGAAAAGTCTTCAATAAATGCCTCTGAGGGAGTTTAATCTGCAGTCTGAATCCTGTCCTGGGTTCTGATCCCTCCTGATGGTTTAGAAGGAGACTGATCAAACCTTGGCCTCGGTGCTCTTACCACACACATAAAGAGTTCAGTTGATTTTCATATACTCTCACACAGGGCTTGGAAATACCCTTTGGTATTGCTGTCTTGGGATATCACAGTTAAGATACCAGGCCATGAAAGGATTACTACATTGCAAGTGTATTCACTTAGCTCCAAATCATTCCTGGAATTATTTTCCCTGAGACAACCTTGAGACTGCATTCGCCTTTTTCCCGATTCAGCTACCACTTGCAGCTCCTGGTCATCCTGTGATTGAATAATCTAGAAAGTGTTTTTCTCCCTGTATAATTTAGGGCTGAAGTATTCCCATCCTGCGTTTCATCTTTTAGTGCGTTGCCTTGTACAGCTCACTAGTCCATGCTGGCTCTGTCCCGTTGCCTTAACCATTCTCCCTTGAGCTGTGCATCATGACTGTCCCCATCTCAAGCAGAGGAAAAGGTCAATCCACAGCAGATGTGCTAGGCTCATACCTATGATCTTGCTTTACTTTCCTTTTGACAGCCTGACTGAATATTCTCACTTTATCCTGACACTTCTGGGTGTCCAAGACACAGCTTTTTTGTTGCCCAGCTTTCTCTCCCCTGTTACTTCTAGGTTCTTTGAATGTTCACGATTCACCAGCTTCAGCCTGGAGTTTTTCTTTGTGACTTCTTTTCTCAGCTTCCTTGAGATGTAGGTTCCCTGAGTTTCTGCATCTTTATTGCAAAAAGACCTTTCTGTCCAAGTTCCCTAGTGCTGTTGACTTTGCTACCCGATTGTCTCAGTTTCTCCAAACTCTCCTGTTTGGAATGAAGACTGTCAGCTACACAGCTACCCTGGTGAAGGTTTGCACTGCTTTGCTTTGCTTTTTTTTTTTTTTTTTTTTTCCGGGGATGTTCTCTATCTGCAGAAAACATGGGGCTGGGTCCAAGGTGATTAAAGCAAAACATGGCCTATTTAAAGCAAAACTCTTCAAAGAAACAGGCTTTAATGTTATTCTGGTAGGCTCAAGTTCTTCAAGCTCTTCTGGGGAGTTTTTCATTTGGAAAACCTCTGATGTAACTCTTCCTGAAAGAAAAAGTTGGGTTTTTTTTTTAATTTTGAAAGATCCATTTTATCTATAGCTTCCTGATCTGGCAAAATAAACCTCACATCTTCCTAGCAGAAAAGCAGAAACAACAAAAGGTTCTCCAAACTAAAAGCCTCCCTTTTGACTCTGTTGTCTTGATTTTAATTTTTTTCTTCTGATAGCTCATTAAATTGACCTCTTGTTTTCCTTCCCACTGTCCCTACTGAATTAGAACAAGGGCATAACTTAGCTACTGTACTATTCCCAAAGAGCTTCTGAGACAACCCTCAGTAAGTAGATTATGTATATTTTGCAGCAGTTTCATGGACACCACTACTGCATTATGCAGTACAATGGATGTGACCCATTGTCAAATCTATTTACAGCCACAAAAAGTTTAGTGTGTGAAATGTCATTAAAAATATGGGTATGAAAGCATGCAAGCGACAATGTGATAACTCAACCACACAACTTAGATAATTTGTAACACCTGGCTCTTGTCTTAAAAGGTGAAAAGGAAGCTCACCTGAACATTAACATGCCATTCATTTCTTGGCTAACTGGAGAAACTCTCACCTGATATTCTGCTTCTGAAATGTCCTGGGCCATTTCCAAAATGCATCAGCCTAGTGTGCTACCACTTCTGTGTGACTCTGAAAAATCACTAGGTTTAGTGCCACAGTATTTACATTTAGCCTGCAACAGGTAAAAGATCGGACCAGAGATCGTAACCTGTGCTACAGAAAGCAATGTGCATTTGTATCAGGAATGACAAAGGTGAAGGAGACAGACTTGAAGGTGGTTGAACCTATCTTGCTGTTTCACATCACTACAACTGCCTTCAACATACAGTAATCTCCATCTTTCCTCAAAATGCATCTCAAGGCTACCTCAATCTACCCTGGCTGGTGGAGCAACTTAGATCAGAAGGCTGTCATGTCATCCTCCCGCCTTGACTTTCAGCACTTCTAAACATTGTAGTAAACTTTGTGGCAATTTTTTGTCTAAGGTCAAGAAAGCTAAGAACAATGACTGAGGTAAGGGAACATGAAGAAAGAAAAATATCTAATGTGCTCTATATTGAACTGGTAGCAGTGACATCATCTGAAGCTGACCTTTACTTCCAACAAAGAGCTAGTCTCTAAAAAGATACAAACTCCTCCATGCTCAGTGAAGTGAATCATACTGATTTGCCAGCCCATTTAATAATCAAATGAGCAAAAGAGTAAACAAATGCACATTCCTCCAAGTACTTTCCACTCCCCTATGCGTCATGCTTGTTCAGCACCATTTTTGCGATGTGCCTTCTTTGTTCAATAGGGATTCAGGCTCTTCTTACCAACACCACGACTTCAGCCAACATTAAGGTGAGATCCATAGCTGGCAGTTCTATGTTTTTGTGCCTGGCTTTACAAAATGTTCTATACGATTCCACACCTTATTCTTTATTGTCTATATCAGTAGACTGCTGCCTTTAGTGACCCATAAGTAACAATACAAAGCAGGTGAATTACAGTGTGACTTACACATTGCTCTGCCTGTTTTGAGTTTTCCCTTCTTAGATTCCTGTGAGAAGTTTTGGAAGAGCCCCTACACAATGTTTTGTAATGAGCTAAGGGAAGGAACCATTGTTATTAATGTCAGCAATGTTGAAATGTTGGTCAAATATATTCTTCCTGCTTGTTGCAACTTGGCCTTACTACAATACCATTAAATCAATGAGAGATGACCCTGATTTCTCAAAAAGTCTCTCAGTAAATATTCTACCAATGGTCTTTCAATTCTTTTAAAATAAATAATCTAAATGAATGAGTCTGTATATTGAAACTTGTTTGTTCATTTGGTGATTTCTTCAACGTGTTGCTCCAATAGCAATGAAGCTCCATTGCAAATGCACAACACCCTGCACATGAGACATCTGGAAAACTTACAGTTTAAACAGGTTTCTACAATATATCTATATCTGATATACACCTCTAAGGAGCATAAGAATATAGGGTTTAATTCATTCTTTCCTGAAGCAGGAATTTAAAACATATCAGATGACTTGTGCCCCAAAATGGCCTTTTTTCCGCACTGTCCATTAAGGGAGTCTGGGATGACTTGGTTATCTATAAACATCCACAAAGTAGATGTCTGAAGTTACTGGAGGGAAATCCACTTTGATTTGCATAGAGATCTATAGAAAATTTGAAGGAAAGCTAACAGTTGAGTATAGTTTCTCTGAGGATTTGTATATTGTTGCTATCCAAACACTCTCTTAATTTTCCTCATGGATTTACAAAACAAAGACCTTTAATGTCACGGATGGAGCACTAGGGTTAATAGATTTAAAGTTAAAAAAATAAAAATATTTCCTTCGTAGAGTTACAGAATTTAAAAGTGAATACTTACTCTTCTTCTCCCAAAGGGTTTCTTAAAAGTATCACTGTCATTATCCTAAATTGGTAGTTAATAAGGAATGATCTGTAGAAAACTCACAACCTCAGAGCTCTTATGTGCTCAGAGAAGCACAGACTCATTGTCAAACATATATCAATTGCTTAGGTTTTGCAACATGCCTTTTTATTTTTATGATACGTAATGACAGAAATTTCTGTTGTCTTTTCAAGATAAAATAAATCTCCCTTGATGTGGAAGAAACTGCTTTCAGTAAGATCTTCTCAGCAATGGTGCATTTGCTTGACTCAGCACTGGCATGAATACCAATTAGACAAAACGGTTAGGAAAACAGATTATCATTTACACTGCTGTAATGGGAGGAAAACAGGAAGAATCTGCAGTAACCTGGGAGATTCTGATTTCCAAATGAGTTGTTCTCTATGCCACATTTAATAAATAAGATATTTAACAAATAAAGGCCAACACCACAATTACAAACAAAGCTCAGGGAAAATCACGTCCCAGAGACTGTTCTCATAAGCAGTTTGGATGAGGCCATTCTAGTTTGTGGTAAAGCAGTTTAGCAGACTGGGTAAAAGTGGTGACATGTTACTTGACCTCAAGGTCAAGGAATGGTCCCAGACCTGATGTATTTAGCAATGTAGTTGTAACATTAAGGTCCATTTCTTTTCCTTGCCCCTGCTACGAAATCACCATTGGTGGTTGTTGGCTACATAGTTCGCTTCCTTGAGCCCCTTATTCACAAACGAGTAGCTGACAAAACACTTCTGATGCAAAGGGGGTGATGAATTTAACAGAAAAGCAAAGGCTCCTGGTTGGCTGGACAGATAGATTTTTACTTTGGTAGAGGATTGCTCAGTGGTTATTAAATTGTTGCCATTGACAGATGGATTCACTGTGGTCCAGCTGTTTACTTGGACAGAACAGCTTTGCTTTTAGACCTTTTAAGCATTTTTGGTCTAAAGACCACACAAAGGAGAGTTACAGAGAGCCACATTATGCTTTTACACAAGGGGAAGGGAAATAGAAGACTAGAGCCTGCAAGGAGCTAGGGACACAGCAGAAGTAAACTTATCTATGGGGAAATGTTCTCCTTCTTGGATAAACATAACAGTACACAAGCCTTCCTTGACACTGCCATGGAACCTTAGGAAGTAGGATCTGACATGGACTCATGTCAGTGGTAACGAGAAAGTATTTTAAAAGCTCAAATGCTCTGAAATGATTTTATATTAGTGAAGTCTTTCCATGTATTCTATTTGGGCCATTGTCTGTAAGTCTTGGCTGAGTCCCCGGTAATTAAAACAAATAATTCTGTTCCATAGTTGCTGCCTGTTATAAGCTATATCTCTTTTCAATGAATTTAGTCACTATTTGCTTCTTAGTCTGCAGCAGAACTGGTGACAGGGGCTATCTGCATGCATGCTCCTGTTTCAATGTATTTCAGCAGAATACATTGTTTATGAAGTTCTTTGGGATACAAGGGACTCTACAACTGTGGAATACTTTGGCTGTGCTGATGCTGAGAAATTAAAGACCACTAGAGAACATCCTGGACCTCTGGAATTTGGTCATTAAACTGTTATTAAATTATTATTAAATTAATGTTAACTTATTTGCACGGCACCTTGAATGGGTTTCCAGACAGGTCAACTAAGATACTTCTTTGCAATGCCTGGGCAGCGTTCAGAGATTATCAAATTTCATACATTGTTCCCAATAGGCAGTTTGCCGATGGCCACTCTGTTTGAAGGGCAAAGAGGTTAAACAGCCTATATGTACCCTGTTGGCCTCAATGCAAAAAAAGCATACATCTAAATTATTGGGGGTGGGGGGAAGGTGAAGTATGGCTGAAAACACTGCCACAAGTTAACAGAGAGAAAAAATTCTGTCTTGTGTGTCCCACATTCCCTAGCTCCTGTGCTATTCTAGATCTCCTGGCAGTGCTGTTGGACTGCAGAGAGGAGTATCTTAAGGCAAAATCCTTTGGCTTAGTCATGAGTCTATGCTTTGATATCTCATGTTGTGGCAAGTCTGGACTACGGCTTTTCTGGAGCATCAGAGTTCAATCTCCACGTGAAGTAAGGACTCGGCTGAGACAGAGCAGGAGGCATCTCCCTTGGTGGGCAGACCTGATTCTCCAGGGAATTGGGAAGTGTGTTGGAAGAGAGAGTTGGCTGCACATCAGAAAATCTGTATACTCAACTTGGAGATTCCTAGAAAGTTGTTTCCTTAGTGACAATAACAACAAGAACAGTTTTAGATTATTTCCTTCAGGTCTGTTTTTAGCGGTTTAGGTCTGTTCAGAAGTCAAGGAGTACAACTGGCACTTCTCTGCAGAAAGGGGTTTTTTTTGGTTATTTTACTTTTTTGTAGCTCACACTGGCACATAGGAATTCTTGTTTATAACAGGGATCTGTCTGTCTTAATAATGTTGGCACTTTTAATTTCGCAGACACTGTGGGAGCGTAAGGAACAGATCTTGCAGGATTCTTAATGTGTCTCGTAAATGGTAGCAAGCCGGGAGGTTCTTTCTGCAATGTGAGTGCTGTGGGCCATGTAGAGTAGACACACCTTAAAGCCTACCCAACTCCAATGAGAAGGTACTTACCAACTCTCAAAACTAGGCTTGTAACAGGAAAGAGTAGGAAAGTGAAATAGAAAAAACAATAGAAAGTTGTGTTTAAGGAACAAACCTCGACATAAGCCAGCAACTTCCATATTTGCCTTTATACACAGTAGATTCTGAAAACAAATTTTGCAATATGATTTGGGAGAAAAAAAAGAAATTAGCTGCAGAATGGGACTGTTTTAGCAATGAGACTAATTTTTTGGTTTAGTGTTTGCTGAAGAAACCCTGTAGGATGAATACCTGCTCTGCTTCCTAACAATTAAAGACTCTGAGCACAATCAGAGGAATTTAGCTTTGATTTCCAAGAAAACAAAACTGACTGAAACAGGCACAAAAATGTGCAGTTTGGAAGCTGGGAGAACTTTCAGAGGACACAAGGTGCTAGTGAAACAGAGGCATAACATGGAAAAAAGTGAAAGGACTTATGGGCTATGACAGAAGTCCCAAGAAGTAAAGCCATAAAGATGGTACTAAAGAGCAAACTCAATTATCATGTCTGAATTAGGAGTGCAGTCAACATAGGCTTCATCTTTAAGCAAAGAAAAGAGCTAGGCATCTACAAAGAGTGACTGAAGTCAAAATATGATTCATGCAATGGAGGTGTCTGGCTCTTTTTATTAACAGTAGAAAGAGTTTTAAATATCTCTGCTTATAATTTAAATGCTAATAATTAACTGGGGAGGACTCAAGCCCTTGTGACCAGAAGGAGTACAGTCAGTTCACTAACACCTCGTGATACTTTCTTTGTTTGGAACATCATGTAATTATAAATAAAATTCAATGTCATGAGGAATTTTATTTTTCCTTCCTCAGTCAGAGCAGTGGGGCTTAAAACATTGTGTGTGTATGCATTTCCAAATGCATTTTTAATTTCTGTTCAGTTCTAACACAGTAAATCATTGTTAAATTATGAATTGTTATAAAGTAAATCAGAATGCATCATATGGAATGGTCTAATATAGCAACATGAATTTAAAAATAGTAATTAAAATATACGTCCACTTAAAATCTTCCTGAAATACATTCCCCAGTTATCAAAAAGAATGTCCAAACTGTGTCCCCCAAATCAGTTACCATCAACCTTTCTTTTGGGGTAAAAAAGCTAAAAATGTAAATGACAAACAGAAATAGTACTTATGATTAAAATATAGGTTGCCCGTTTGCTATTTTAACACTTTGATCTGAATGATTAATTTAAATGGAAATCCCTGATAGCTAAGCAGCAAGGTTAATTAAACTCAAAGTTCTGATTTGGACTACTTGTGCTGATATCCACATTTCACACCAGTAGTTTGCAGCCAAATTTCAATCTCTCTAGCGAACTGTTCCTTGCTCTTATGCAAGTACTTTTTTCAGTAACTCACCATTGTTAAGCAGTTCCAGCCTAGACTTGAATCTTTATCCTTTCATCAAAAACCTGATCAGGTTTGACTCAGCTCTGAAACGCATGGATGATAAAATCTGAGATTACAAACTGTGCACTGCATGTGTATTTTACATTACAGCACTCAGTAGTATCTAAGAAAATGAAAGTGATTTTTCTTAGCTTCAGCCTTCCGGACTCTTTTGTGGGTGAATGTATTAGAGCAGAATACCAAATTAGGAATTAAAAGATTTACTAGGTTAAATCAGAGAAATCCCACATGGGATGCAAAATGATATGTTGGTTATGTATTGAGGAAGGTAGAAGTAAGTGGGATGAAAAAATCAACCACAATAAGGGTTTAACAAATTAAACTGACAATGCACCATTTAATGCGCATGGTAAGAATACATTGATTAAATGGCAAATGAAGTAGCAGGAGAATTCGCTGTATATTTTCTTACTGAAAAATGTTTCTCGTCACAAAATTAGAATATATACATTACTAAGACTCATTTTCACCCACTCTGTCAAGAGTGGCAGAATGAATCTACCAGTTGAGAGTTAAGATTATGACCATCAAGAGTGAGGAATAGCATATACAAGAAAAAGGGGAAAAAAACCCCAAACAGTTGCATCATAGGAAGACCTTGGCTTTATGAGTTCTGTAGCCTGAAGTCTACACGACTGCTGTGAAGTCCTGTAGCTGTCTGAAGACACCACCACCTCCAGCCAGCTCCACCAGTTTGTCACCACCTCTTGAATCTGCCCTCTGAGCTGAGAGCACTCCCTAACCCGATTGTATCACATTGACCTTGGTTAGCAAAGGCTTATTATTGAAGCTAACCCAATTTATTTGGAGTAAATTGGGTTAGGCAGCGCTCGTACGATGGGGTCAGCAGGCAGATCGGAGGCAGTGTAGCATGGATTAGTGTCCCTAAATGGACTGGGAGTAATGGTCTTTTCAGCATGGCTACAGCTGGAGAGAGAGATGTCCCCAGCCCAATGCAGGTATCAAGAGCTGGCAGTTGTTTGGAGAACTCCTATGGGATTTATACACAGTGGTTGGCATCTAATTTCTACAGAGAATCAGCAGAAGGAATGGATTCACATGTTTTCATGAAGAAATCTCAACTACCTTTCAGCTAATGCAAAAATGTTCTATTAACGTGCTGGAAAATAGTTAAAAAGGAAAACATTGTGAAAGAATAATAAAGAGAATTTTGTGTTCTTCCCTGTATTGGCGATCAGAGGAAATACAGCTGGTACTCAGAACTAAATTAATCCTATGCATATCTGTAATACTGAAGCTATCTAGATCTGAAGTACTCTATGCCCTCATTTCTCAAGTCACTCAAAGCAGAAGTTACTACTTTTGGCTTCAGAAATGTGGGCCTTTCAGTTGCTTTATGGCTTCATTGATATGCAAAATAGGAATGCTAACCCTAGCACAAATATACATTATATCTTCAGCATCAGTGTTTATTTCTTTGTAGGTAAAATAATCCTGAAAGACTAAGATTGCCTTCAGGATGTCTTTACATGTGTAAGCAAACTGTGGCATTTGGTTTGCTTTGGAAAACAGATTAAAAAGGCAGAGGAAAAGAAAACATATTAATTTCTATTTTAGAGACATGCTGATCTGTTTTAGAAGACAAGGAGGATGCTGGCCTTTTGGATTGGAGCTGGATGACTGACACTGAATAATGTATTACTGTACTTAGGGTTTATTCACCTACATATTTATGACCTGTAAGTGTTAATGTCCTGGTTTGGTTTGGGGTTTTTTTTGGGGAAGGCATTGTTTTAATG
>JAOBAS010000071.1:41579716-41599815 GCA_025311575.1 Elanoides forficatus
TGCAGGGGAATCTCTGCTCCGGCACCTGGAGCATCTCCTCCCCTCCTTCTGCACTGACCTGGGGGGCTGCAGGGCTGTTTCCCCCACATCTTCTCAACCCTCTCTCTGGCTGCAGTTTCTGTGCCCCATCAACTTTTGTTTTCCTTCTTAAATAAGTTCTCCCAGAGGCGCTACCACTGTCACTGATGGGCTCGGCCTTGACCAGCGGCGGGTCAATCTTGGAGCCAGCTGGCATCGGCTCTGTGGGACATGGGGGAACCTTCTGGCAGCTTCTCGCAGAAGCCACCCCTGTAGCCTCCCTGCTACTGAAACCTTACCACACAAACCCAATACAAGGTGATTCATCTCAGGTGAGGGACAACTGGGGAAATAAAACTAATGAATATGAAAGCATATCTCCATGATAAAAAATTGACTGTAGGTAGGCCATCAAATGAGACATCTGTGTCACCAAGGTATCAAGATCTGAGGCAGGATGGTGCTTTAAAAGGTAATGAGGATTGGATCCAGATAGAGATTGAGACAGAGAAGTTCTCTTGAATGAAAAACTGTTTGAGAAATCATCATGATTTGGAGCAAGTGGGAATTTTTAAACAGTAGGTTATGGCAGGAGGTGCTAGGATGGAGCTAATGTCACGTATGCAATTCTTCTGATGTCCTCATTACCTGTCTAGCTCCTTGGCAGATACCAAGCAAAGGAAGTCACAGATATGCGTGCCACTGTTGTCCATGTAAGTCAATGTTTTCTTCTGTCATGGATGAACCTTTAGCCTGACAGTACACTTCATTCCTTTGCACCTCTATTTCTGAGTTCTCAAAAAGCTATCAGATTAATAACAGCTCTGGTCACGAATTTTGTTATCTGGACAAGTGATCTCTGGGAGTAAATCATCATGTCATATAGTCTCCTAAAAACCCCCTAGACTGTCGTGCTTTTGAGACACTACTGAAAATCATGAAGGTCAAATCATGACTTCAGAAATGAGCAGACAGCTAGGTCCTTTTTCTGGTTCAAAATAATTTATCCAACCTTTTCTTTTGGCATAATTTAGGTTCTTTGCAGCTACAGAACCTGTTTCAGTAGTTTCTATGATACAAGTTACTGATAATACAGACATGTCACTTGGCTTTAGATTAAGTATCCAAGACCATCTATAAGACCTGCAATCCAGACAAGTATGGTTCATCTCTAATATGTACAACTCATAGTTCAAGTGTTGGGTTCTCTGTTTTCTGTCCATTTTTTTTTATTCTCTTAATGTTTTTCATATTTCAAATAATTTTCCTCTTTCATTGCAGAGATCTGAGCCTTGACTTGAAGACCTTAACAAAAAGATCTGCAGAGAGCGTGTGCTTCAGCCCTAATAACAGCATTAACAAGCAAAACTTGACTAAAGTTCAAAATTAGGAGATAAGATGGCTGTCAATTGGAAGATCTGCTTCTTCACTCTCATATTGCTTCCCATGGTAAGGAAAGATGTTTTTATTTACATTGTACTGATATAATTACATGTTCTCAAGGCCAGCACTTGCTAAGAGTGAAGGATCTGTTGCTCACGCTGATTCTGGCTTTTTCTATGTGGCCCCATAGGTTATGTTAAGGCTTTTCAAACCTCCTCTGTGGATGCAGTAGAACTGTGATCACTTCTCATCCTGTAGAAGGGCAAGTCAGTTCCTCGAGGGGGTTTGTTCACTGTTTGTATCTGAGATTAAAAAGAAAACAAAATGAAAGAATAATAATAAAAAAATAGTGGGGCTCCTGTTTCAAATTCACTGGCTTAAGGTTATTTTTTCCAGACGGGGGATAAAATTAGAGATTCCCATCAGCCCTGTGAAACCTAAGCCTTGAGATATTTCAGCCAGTGCTTTTGGATGCCTCCATTTTCAGAGGGCCAATTTTAAGAAACCATACAAGTGGGCCTCTAAAGATAAAGCACTCAAACTCTTTCATCACTTTTCTGAAGACCTTCAACTCTTTATGAAGATTACAGGGATTTATTTTCACCGCAGGTCTTTACTTAATAAGTAACATGCTGTCCCATGCATCACTCAGTCTTAACATGTCTGGGGACTGTAACTATTCCTGCCCATTGTCCCCCTGCGTGGTGTGGCTGTATCTGGCCTCACATAACAGCCATAAGACCCCTGAATCAAGCATGATTTTTCACTTTGTAACTGTGATGAACAATATACAACCCCTACAGTAAACTTATCTTGCATATCAACTCACTTCTTTGCTAGACCATTGATCACAGCTGTGCTTTTCGTCACTTCTCAAGAAGCATTGCACAGAGGGATATTGTGACAAATAGCACTAGTATTTAAATCCTCTATCCCATTCTCATTAATAGCCTTCTATAACTTCCATGCAAATGCTTTACAATTGCTTAATATACAGCTATTCTCATGTTACTGCACTTTAATAGCTAGGTATTTTAAAGCATTCTTGACATATATTTTGTACTCATTTTTAAATGAGAACTATTTAATATGATATGATGTGACCAGAGTATCTTTTAGCAGTTTTTACAGAGTTTCTTGCTTGTCTGTATTGATTGTGTGACCTGTCTTTTACAATGTATAGCGGTCAGCATACAGGTCTCGTCTTTATCTTGGCACACAAAAATACACATTCTTTCCTCTTAGGTCTTATCTAGAGACCACTCTCATTAACTGCATATCTAAAATGTAGCATTATTCAGCTAAATTCTGTAGAGTAGGATTGGAACTGGTAGTATACTTCTGTTCATCCAGATGATATAGTTCCTCACCATACAAATATCTGGTTTTTGAATTTCTTTCTAGCGCATGACTCCTCTGACTATTGCCTAACTTTCTTGGTCAGATAGAAATTATTATTAACAAAGTGAGCATGTTTAATTTTTATACTGTATCTCTGAAATAGTTACACTAGACTTCCTCTGAGCTAATGGGGAGGGGAAAAAAACCTCAACATCTAACCTGTTTTAGGTGCTTATGTGTTAGAATGAGATTCCTGTCTTCTTGACTATAAAAGGAGGTTAGCTCAAATTCAGATGCTGGTTTTTTTTGGACATACATTAGATTACATAAACACATCCTGTTGCTTCTGGTTTGAGACCCAGAAAAGACAACTGTCATGTCTCAGCCTCTCAGGAGCTCCCATCTTACAGCTAAGCCTAGGACAGCCTCAATGATTCCTCATCTATAAGTGTTGGTGAGAGGCATCCTACACCAGGTGAAAATGGAAAGCAGATTGGTAGAGCTGCTGAATTCCTGGGTATGCAAGCATTTTTTTCAGCCTGGAACAAAATTAATTAAATGGTCATAGGAAGGGAAAGGCAAAAGAAATTTTTCTAAATGACCAGTGATCTTCAACATTTCAAGATTTTTAGTTTCAGCTTGAGACAGCCAAAAGGTGTCTTCTTATTTAGAGGTGAACAATTTTTAATTAAGGGAAATAAATGTGACTGAACATATCTCTTGAGCTTTCAGACGGATGACCTTCCTGGCAAATGTAGAAGGACAGCAAGTTTCTAATTCCTAACATTTCAGGACGTAACTGTGATCGCTGAGCTGGATAATTAGTGATCAGCTCTAGCTTTTGGAAAGAACAGCTCTCTAATGAAATACTATGAAGCAAACCAGAGCTAATAAGAACAAATATGCTTTTAGATATGCTGTTTCTGCAACATTTATCATCTTGTGTATGAGTGCAAGGTTTTATTATAGTCTCTTGCAGGAACCCAGGTACTAAAGTTAATGATTTTATGCACATGAACTTGTGTATTTGCACACACACTTCGTTGGTCAGTGAAGAGACTTATGCCTATGACAGCAATTGTACCATAATTTTGTGTATAGTATTCATTCCTTATTACATCCCTAAGCTTCTTTTCACATACTGAGGTTCAGGAATGATATAATGTTATTTATGTTCTTCCCTTGCTTGAACTCTTTTGTAATGCTTGTGGTAACATGTTTTCTCTCCACTGGAACACATACTTTCTCTTCAAACCACCTCTAACGTGCTGTGTTGATGTCCTCAAATTGGTACTTTTCTGTCATGCAGATTCTCAGATTTTCTACCAAGGAAGTGAATGTGACTTTTAAAAAATGCAGAGTAAATTTGAATGTCATCCTAGCCTCCAAGAAGTTCCGGAAAAAATCTTTACATTGCTTTTCTCTAAACACATCTGGTAATGTTCAAGAAATCCCCCATTACTCTCAAGGAGAGCTCCTGTTCTCAGCAGCTGGGATTGATCCCCGTTTTGTGGCACATGTCTCCATCCCTCGCAGTCAGCATGGCTGCATTAGCTCCTGAATCCGTACACCTGCTTGGATGTGCAGATTTTGGCTTCAGTGATAGACAGACCCATTCCACCAACAGAAAACCAAAGCACTCAGACTAATGTCCGCGTTCATAAACAGGTTAAGAAAAGGTAAAAAGAGGACAGAGTGTATTAATGGAAAGTTCTAAGTGGCCTCAAGCATAGACTCACACCAGACAACAAGAAAATAATATGCTAATAAATAATTGGAAATGGGCATATTAAGCCAATTCTAATTGTCAGAGACTGGCATGGTTAGATTTTTCATGTGTTTAACAGGCTATTCTGAATTTGCCATCACAAAGGTATTCCACCTTCTTATTAATCACTTGGGACTGAAGACAGGATCTAAAAACATGATACCTGCTAGGCCTTTTAGAGGAACTATTGAGCTTTCTTTTTTTCCCCATTTTAAATGCTTTCCTAGCTTTAAATGTCTGTGTTGTTATTTTAGCTCTTTTTAATCCATTTTTTGTTAGCTAGCCTGCTTCTTTTCAGTCACTGTCATTCATTTCTCCCTTTTGTCTGACCATCTCTTCATTTGCACATCAGTTTTCTTCATCCTACCTAGCTTTTGCTTCTGAATTCACTTTCACTGCCATTTTGATTTCTCATTCCATTAATCTATGATAGCAGTGGGCTTGATTTTTTATTGGAAATATTAGCAAAAGTCATCGTAACATTGTTGAGGAGATAGGATCCTAAACCATCGTTCCTTTGTCTGGTTCCAAATGTGCTTGAGAAACAATGAAATTCATGACTCACAAATTTGGCATAGTATATGAACTGAATTTTAAATGTAACTGCAATGCAGGTGTTCTAACAGTCTGTAATAATTCAAACGGATGTATTTCTTCAGCTAATACTTGGAATTTCTTGTGGGTGCATTTTTAATATTGGTAAGTGTAAATGTTTCAAATGATAAGATATTCTTCACAGTATTTCATTAACTGGCAAACATATGTTCACTGACTTCCCTTAAAATTAAAAAAAAAAAAAAAAAGAGATATGAAAAAGAAAGGTGCAAGTTATGTCTCTTGTATACCAACGCTGAAGTGCGATCACTTTATGAGAGTCAGTCAGATGGGCAAAGAGAGATTTGGATGTGCAGACAGCATCTCACAGATCAGAGAATGAAACTTCAGTCTGATTATGTTTAAGCAATTCATTAAGAGGTGAAGAGAGAAACTAGACCTCTTTGCTCAGACCCTGTTTACTGAAGGGGGTAATATTTCTTAGTCTCCTAAGAGTGTGTATAGCCTACAGAGCAGAGAGCTTTCTGTATCCTCCATTATTCATCTGTAGCTGTCACTTCCAGTGCCAGGCTATGTTCAAATAGGATCATCTACATTTCAGTCTCTGTCATTTTTTAAAGATGAGTGACACTCTATGCAGGCACACTGTTCTACTAGTTTCTCTCCAACCCTGCTGTGTTTGCTAGAGCATCCATTTTCTGCTGCAGCCCAAATGTGAGGTTCCTCAGGCACAAACATAGGTGGTTGTGTTGGTCCCTGCTCTTTAAGCAACCTACTTTTTCCATGCAGGACTTAATGAGACAACTTTTAGTGAATTTATCTGCCTTATGATTTGTAACATGTCATAATCCTATTAGACAAGTCAAGTTCTCTGTAGGATTGCAACCGTCTCTAACATAATGCACAGTTAAATGGGACTTCCCTGTTACTTATGTAATGCAAATACAAGTATGTACAAATATAGCTAGGGAACTGCTGGGAATGTTCTCCAGAGGAGAAAAAACTCAGCTAGCCAAGACGTTACTGCTGCTATAATACTGCTGCTATAATATAATACTGCTTCCTTTTTAAAGCAATGGTGCTGGGGGCAATCGGCAGAATATAACAACCTCGTAAAAGCCTATGCCTTGTTTAAAAAAGAAAAAAAAAAGTCTCAGGATGTATGGTATTGGGTAAGGTAGTCTCAAAGAGAAGGTTCTGAATTTCTGGATAAGTGTATCACAAAAAGCATCTGAGAAAATCGGTGTTGCAAAACAATGACGGTGCCCTTGATACCAACGAGCTTCAAGACCGTTCCCTAAAAATTAGGATCCCAGGTTCCAGATGGTCCTTCACCTGTCAGTTATGCGGGATAGGTGCTTACAGAGGGTGACAGTGATAGATACCTCAGGGTGATACCTCCACCTGAGATATCTATAAGTTCCTGCGTTTTTCTGAGAAAGCCTAGCATGTTGACACTCCTATCTAAGATGCCTGAAGTTGGTGGGAGACCTTGATGTTGTGCTGGTGCTCTGTCTAGTACACTGGCACTTCTAATCTCACACCGGGTACATCAGGTGTCAGTTACGGTTATTGCAAAAGCTGAAGAAAGACACACTGGGTTAAAATGTTTTTAAGCTTATTAAGCTGATTTGCACAAAACAAGAGTGACAACCAAAAAACGAAAGTCTAGAAATACGCATATTCTACCAACGTGTTGTTCACAATGCTATGCACAAACACAGGTATCTACATGTAACTTTCCTTATTTAGGCAGGCAAGATATCTAGGTCTTAGAAATGCATGGCAGCAGGTTACGAAGCAGAAAATGGTTTCCCTACATTAATGTGTTCACTTTTTTGCCCTCTGGTAATAGTAATAATTTCTGTGACAAGCAAATAATATGATGACAACACTGATTTAAGGACATTAATATGATTCTTTTCCCTGCTGGTTTTGTATTCATGAGCTTGGAGGAGCATTGGATAAGCAGTCAAATAATAAATTGGGAAATAAAAGAAGATCTATTAGAAAAGAAGCCTGTAAAAAAAAAAAAAAAAAAAAAAAAGAAATCAGAATCAGTGATTTTTCACGTTGCTCAGCTATTAATATCCAGCACCTGGAGGGATATTATTCAAGTCTCTAGCAAGTGTGCTGGCCTGCTCTTCCTTGAGTTTGCTGAGTCAGCAGCATAAGAAGATTTGCTGTGGAGTCAGCTTGAAGACATAGCTGCAACGCAGAACCGAAGCTACATTAAAAGGAAGGGGGAAATGGAAGCAAAAGAGCAGGAAGAGTGGAAAAGAATATGAAAAAACCTGTATTTGCATCACTGCACTGTTAGGGATTTGATCTTTTATACGCCCTCCTGTGCCTGTTACCAGGCTTGTAATAAATAATTTCTTCCCAATCTGTGAAATAAACTCTGCCGCTTCTCGGAGTGAATGTATATCCTAGGGCAAGAATTGGGGCCTTCCTGAGGATCAAGTAGTGATGCTGTGAGCCTGCCTGGGCGAGCACACAGGGTCAGTGCTTGCCCCAGGGTTACCCACCGTGAGGCTCTCCAGGTGAACTGTCCAGAGGTTGCCTCTGCAATAGCCATAGGGTTAGGAAGTAGATGCAAGGCAGAGCGTAGAGTGCTTAAGGCTGCTTCCAGGGCTTCTTTTTCAAAGCAGGCTCTTTAATCAAAATCTGTGAGGCCCATTAAAAAGCACTGCTAACCATAAAGCCTAAGTGTTACTATCCTTGTAGTCCCCAAGGGCACAGAACCCAACTCAACAAACCCCTCTTTGTTTCTCTGGACGAGGGGTGAATAGCTCACTCCAGGCTAGCTTGTGCTCATGCTCCAGAAAAGAAAATAGGGTTTCTCTCAGTTTTTTTTGTTTTGTTGTTGTTTTTTTTTTTTTCGTGTGGAAATCACTTGGAAGTGAGGATTTTAGAGATGTGGGTCCCCTTCTGTATTAAAATACGGTGATCTCTGTGATATATGTATTCCATGCTGTATGTTAGTTGTGCCTAAACTGGAGAACATCACCTTCCTAATAAATGGGACCTGCCTCTGTGCTTTTCTGTCCATGTGTACCAAGCTGATGTCAGGAAATGTACTTTGGCCAATATTTAACCACCTAAATTCTGGATGTCTAGATTAAGGTATTTACCTGTATTAATATACACTAATGATGCTTCTATACTCAGTGGTAGGGAGAGACACCTCCAGATACTGGTATAACCCATCCTAAACCCCACTAGGGTTCTCCTTACTGCAGGGTCACAAAAATTAGCTTAGACTCAACTTTGGTTTCTTTAGATTTTAGAAACTTCACCTTTATTGAGCAGTATGTTACATTTTATGAATGTCATGTCGATGATGAATAAATGACAGTAAGTCACTGTTGCTCAGTTGATTGTCTTGCATTATCAATATCTTGGGACTTATCTTCGCAGGGTGGCTTGTAAGGTTATCAAAAATGCTGTTTACTACCTTTCATGGAACACATTTTTAAAATCAAGTATTGAATATCTGTTCTTGTATGGGTGAGGGCAGATGCCAATGGATCATTGTGTCTGTACTAACGAAAAATAAAGAATGCATACCATTAAATACTTCAGTATCTTAAAAAAAATGAAAGAAGATCCATTTTAGAGAGAACAGGAAAAATATTTTCCCCACTTAATAACATTTAAAAAATATTTTGTAGTACTTTGATAGAATTAGTCTTTCTAGTAAAGTTTAAAGAATTTAATCTCAATTTCTCAAAAGAATCTCAAAATCTCACTTTTCCCCTTTTTTTGTACAAAATAAGATTTCTAAATAAATATTGTCATCAAACAAGACAATATGGAAAGGTAGCACTTTATAACTCTCCTCCTCCTTGTTAAAAAGAACAAATGGCAGCTTTTTTTTTTTTTTTTCTTATCAATACAGTTTAGACTGTAAACTTAATCGAAAAGTTGTTTCCTGAGGGAAAATAGTCTCAGTGAATGTCTTTCAGCCAGATTTCATTTGTGTAAGTTGGTGGGTTTAGTGGTTTCCCAATCATTGTACATGTTCCATGGCTGTGCTCACTGTTCCAATATAATGTATTCATGTACATTTATGCCAAAAAATTCTGCTGAGGATTGCAAAGTGATAAAGTTTTTTACTGTTCCTGGCCTTCATGATAACACATTTATGCAAAGTCCTTTTCTGTCAAACATTGCTCAGTAGTCTTCTTTTGGAGTATAAAATTCTTATTAATTCTCCAAGAGCTTTAGACTGAAAAATAAAACACTTTAGCTGCTGTGTACTATTTTCAAATGCTTTCAGTCCCAGAATCTCTCTCTGACTCAGCATCTGCGGCCAAAGTGTGTTATTCAGGGGTTATTTAGGCTAAAGGCTGTTGCTTTCGTTGTTTGAAGACTCCTAAAACAGTTTGTCAACAATTTGAGCTACTGGTATTTGAAGATTTGGGAAGGGAAAGTATATAGATATATTTTTTTTTTAACTATTCTTACCTGATAGCCACATCTGAGCATGTTACATATTTTGGCATAAAACTGGTTTTGGCTTTCTTGTTTGCTAAGGGCTTGCCAGATAACTGATAATGCAAAATACATATTGCATAAGATTAGAGATATGCTGAAGCTCAAGGGTATAAATTCGTGTTTACTTCCTCACAAATATTAAAATGTTCTTTTTTTCTTACTGCCCTCTGGCTGAGCTGGTTTTAGTTATTATATCTCTGTTAGACAGTTTTATGATAATTTGTTCCATTACTTTTAAAAACTTAACAAAATACGTGACAGTTTTACACTGGAATAGAAACTAAATTCTCATGTAATTACAGGCTAGGCTAGTCCATTTTAATATCTTTTCCAGCAATGTAGATGTGCAAAATCGAAATCTTTTTGGCCATCATGTGTTGTGTATTATGTCTGAACTAATGCAGAAACACCAGGTGAACAAAATGTATGCTAATTTAAAATAACTATTGAAGCTTATTGCATATTTTCAGTCCAAAAGCTTTGACATCAGAAGTGATGAAGTTACTCTTCATGCTGTAACTGCCTGTAGTCGTAGGCATTCCCTTGCACACTCCATTTACAGAGCAGCTATGGGAGAGGCACGAATTTTGTACAGGCAGGCAACACCAGTGGGAATGGGCTGTAGGATGCTGAAGGGCTTTTGAAACCCTCAGGAAAGCAGATTAATGTGATCACATCTACGCATATGTATTTATTTTTCTGTTCCTCCAGGTCATCTCTCTATCCCTAAATCCTGAATGCTATGAATGGTTTCAGCTAAATTTGATAGAAGGACCACATTCTCAGACAAATTAATTTTCTAACAGTTTCATATGAATGTTTAGGCAAAGACAGAGATTTTGTTAATTCCCTACAGAAAAAAATGAACTTCAACATAAGCTCAAGCCTCGTTAGTCAGCAAAGTATCCAAACAGGAGCTCATCTAGGAGACACTACTCCTTGCCATCAACAGCTAAAGCCTTGTGCTACTGCTCACAAAACTCATCAGCTTTTGTTGTTTGTTGTCTTTTTTTTTCTTAAAAATCTAACAGCTAGTTCAGGTATCTGGCAATTCAGGATCACTGGCAATTAGAGCAGTTACCTAAGGCATGAGAGCTTGAAGATCAGATGTTCTTATTGCCCCAGATTAGTGCTCGATTTGAGCAATGCTGCAGGTTCTTGTTTTGCAGTTCTCTCTGCGTCAAACAATACCAGCTGAACTGCCCTGTCTCTAAAAGGTGTGGAAAACAAAAAAAACACTTAATGCTAAGCTATGCTCAAGTATTAGAGTAATGGTGCCAAACACAGATGTATGAGGTATGTCTGGTTTGGTGAATCTCAGTGCTGCACTGTGGAGAAGCACATGCTGGTGAGCTGCCTGGAGAGCTGTCCAGGGCTAAGGAGCAATGTGAGGCGCTTGGCTTTCAGGCATTCTGAGATTCCTATCTTCAGCTAACCTGAAAACAGATCTTGGGTTCTATATTCCATCTATTTTACAGCTCAAACCATAAACAAAGTCATCAGTCATATCTGAGTGAGACACGACATTATTTCACCATTGTACTGAAGCGATGATCAAGCATCCCTATTTTTCTGCCTTTTCTCTTACATTTCTTTGTACATGACCTGGTATCTAACTTATTCTCACCCATAAAATCCATGTACCTGGATAGTACCTGCCATAGCAGCTGGGGGCCACCCCTGGGTGCTCTGGAAAAGCACAGATGTGGATGGCCAGGGCAAGGCACAGTGCCTTCTGATTTTCTAACACCGGTATGAAGTCCCACATGAATCTTCATCTGATGAATGTCTTCATGTTTGCATGGTTGTATTTATTCCTTCTCCGCTTCACAGGAGCTTATTTGTTCCAACTATCCAACCATTTACTAGCTGCATTTTAATATTTTAGGGGTTTATCTGTGAATTAAAGGAGTAGACGGGGATGAGAAATGATAAGGTTTATTTTGCTTTGGTTTTCACACTGTAACCTATTGGTTACAACATTAATTCTGCAGATATTTAGTTATGGGACACAAAGATGGAAATGCAACTTCTTTTCCCTTTCATGTGCATGAACTTTTCCTATATCTCTGTTAATGAAGTCCAGAATAACACCTTGTGGATGACAATTAATATCTGAGGGGCAGGTCATCTTGTACTGAGGTCAGCTCCCACTCCATGGCACTGCTCACAAAGGGAGGCTTTTGGCTGCTGAGCAATGTGAAGTGGCAATCTTCCAGCTGTGTTTATGGCTTTGGGAAAAAACAAACCCCAAACAGCTGCAGAAGCTGGAAGAAGCCATTTAAAATAACACCGGTAAAACTGTGGAAGAATGAAATCCTCTTTAATGTAATGTAACAAAAAATAAAGGGAAAGTGACAGGGATGTGTATGAATAACATTAGTCTAGAGAAAATTCAGTTTTCAGTACTGATTGTTTGCATTTGGGGGCAGTAGTTTTATTCAGTTGGGTTTGGGTTTTTTTGCATATGTGAAAATGTGGTATATATATCTGTTGTCCAAGATATAATGCAGAAATTCTGAACACAGTAATCCCAAGGATCAAATAAATGACAGTTAATGTGTATTGGGGTCACCCAGAATAACCCATGAGGGACAATATAAAATAGATTTCACCAATTTTGCCTTCAGCCTTTGTTTACCTTAAGTATGACAGCAATTTGCTCTCATGGCAGAGGAATTTCTTCACTTTGTCTCTCCTCAGTATGTATTAGATATAAAGTATTTACATGTGTTAATGTTTTCTTCTGATAGCAGGAAAACCAAAGCAGTCTGAAGTAGCTGACCCCATTTCTGACCCTACCTTTCTCCACGGAAAATGAAACCTTCTTCATTCTATTAACTTCAATCTGAACCAAATTAAAAGCTTACTGCAATTTAATGTTACCATTTCAAGGGTTTCAGAGCTATATTTCTTTTTTTTTGTCATACTACAGTTCAGAAATAAGTAGAGAGGAAATGCTTTGCACATCCTTATTCCATTGCACATATATGGCTGTAGGATGGGCAATAAGGGCCTGAATTCCCTGAGAGGTAAAAATAGTATACATGGTAGAACTGAGGTTTTTTTCTGTACCTGGAAATACATTAGCAGAAGAGAAATTAACTTCTGGATATGAGTAGGGAGCTGAAAAGGAGGCTGTCAAAGTTAATAACTGAGAGAAATTCTGATCACTTCATGTCCTGGGTAGGCATTCATGTCGGGAAATTCATCTGAACGTGAGCAACTACCTTTTCTGAGGCTTTTTGGCTTACTAAAAACAACAATTGAGGGAAAGACAGGTAAAATTTGGCTTGTACTGCTGGGATGCATATTACGTCAAGACACATCAAGATGTGTGGGAATCTAGGATGGCTGAAGATTTCAGAACCAGGTATCAGTGAGACTATGATGTGGTCATTGTCACAGACGAAGTAGGATCCAGCATTTTCAAGCCCAAATACACAATATTAGGGTCTCTTAGTCAACATGCAAAGACCCTATTAAATATGACATGCATAAATACCCCAACAGAACCCTTACCTCTTACTCCAGGATGACAATTTATTGATGCTTCCACCCATTTGGCAAAATAAATTCGGGAGGAGAGGCTTGAACGTATCAGCCAGCACTTACTATCTTTAGTGTAGAGTAGTACCTGTGTATGCTTGGGCTTTAAAGACCTTTTTTTTTTCCCTTTTCTTTTTTTTGTGACACTGAAAAATTGTCTCTTGTTTAAATATGCAAAAGATTCTGAGTCCTAGATGTCTGCGCATTGCAGTCAGCTGCAAACAGCACAGCTGAAGCATCTGTTACCCTTGGAGAGAGCCCCTGTGCCACTGAGTTCTGCATCAAGAATGCCCTTGTACCTGCCAACGAGGTGACTGGCTTAACACTTTAGATGCCTGCTGCGTTTTGCTGGAGTTGAGAACAACAGGAGACGTACCAGGAGGATAATAAAATGCATCCTGAATCTGTCCTTATTCAGTAAGATATCCTGTATCTGAGCAAATTTCTGTACAGCAGTAGAGCAGAAAATGCTGGAGCAGAATCTGGGTCATGAAAAGACTCTGAAAGTGAGACCTGTGGCTTATCTGTCAGGGTCTGAAATGCATCCAAGTCCTGCCGGTTTATTTGGAATGAAGTCACCCTTTAAGGGCGAGATCTGTTCTTAGAAGAAGACCATCTCTACCACTGCATGTTGTCCCTCCTTAAATCAAATCATACCCTGCAGTGATATCAGAGTAAAAGAGGAATTTGAGATAGGGTATGCAATCTGGCACTGTGTTTTGTTGTTTTGTTTTGTTTTCTAGTAATTTTGCAATGTTATATTGCAACCCATTGTATTTCTGAACTTCTTGTAACCCGCTTGATGTTCAGCTCATGAAATATATTGTAGTCACTGGTAGGATTTTCTAAGAACGTCTCATGAGCAGTGCAAATGTGATAAATTCATTGCTTCATGCATTTTATGCTGCTAACAGAGCAGTTAGCAGAGCAGGGGTTGGGTCCCACCTATATCTTACCCACCTGACTGTTTCACGGGCAGTCTCTGTGCAGCTTATCTATTCTCACGTCAGGTGAAGCAAAGCAATTGGATAAGGAGTCACACAGGGATAGGAATCCCACTTTTTGCAGGAGATGGTAGCATTCTTACAGCATAGTTCATTAGAACTTTGAGTGAGTGTTTATAATGGCAGAATATTCTTGATACAGTAACTAGTAAATAATAATATTAGCACATGAAATGTGAGGAAAGGAAAAAACAGAGGAAACTTTGGGAAGGAGAAAGAGGGAGCTGTATGTCTAATACACCTGCAGCTAGAACTGGTCTCAAATGCGTTGTTCCATGCCATCCGAAACCTTTTATACAGTGTGTTATCCTTCCAAAACACCATCTCTGCTTTTGGGGATCCTATCCCACAGCAATGTGGGAAAAACAAAAAAAAAAAAAAAAAGAGGAGTGGTCAGGGTTGGTTTCTAACAGGGAAGATTTACTGGGGTGTAAGAAGGCTATAGCTGGCCCACTGTTAGTACATAGTATTGCTGAATATTCCACCAGTGTTGTGATGTGGACGGGAGATTTCATCTCGCTTTGCTGGTTCCTATCTCTTCTCTCCTTCCATATAGCTGCTGCTCTCAACTCCTCAGAAAATGTATTTAGGCTGCTGGGTCTGGATTTTTTATAGTGTGTAAAAAGAAAATCCCACTTCATGTCACAACTCATCTAAGACGATCTAGAGTTCAACTCTTGTGATTAAAGAAAGGAGTTGCGTGTGATTGTTTCCATATCTCTTAAGCTCCTGTGAAAATATCAATTATTGCTGTCTGCCTATTGTGTTTTTATTGTGGCTAATACATGGGTCCCTGCTGATAGTGAGTCTGGGCATGAGCTTCTCTTTTATGGCATGTAAGAAAGCAGTAAGTTTTTATTGTTCCTTTGATATATCAGGATTGGGGAATTGAGGTCTAAAATTGTACTCCATCACCTGTGCACTGCATGTTCCTGGTTGGGGCCCATTGGAACTGCTTTCAAATCACAAGGCATGATCCCAGTTCAGAGCTGCATGTTCTCAGGTTCTGAAAGTATAGGTTACAGGGTTAAAGACAAAGGACAAATCTCCCCTTGTAAGTCATTATTTGTCAATATACATTAGTTAAGAAGTTGACTCCTTTACTTTAACAAGACAAATACTATACAACAGGTAATGTGGCTTCTTACATTCAGTGATGACTGGGGCATCTTTAAACAGGTATCATTTTTAAGCTTACAAATGCCCAAGACAGAAATGTTGCATGTAGCTAAATTACTATGAATCACAAACATACCAAGTACCATCTGCTGCATCAGTGGAGGGAAGGAATTGTGTTGGTGGAACTGATCGCCCCTTTGGCAATGATTTGTCTACCCGGAAGGTAGCTTTTCACTGTCGTGATATAACTGCATATCACCAGAGATCATGTTTTCTGAGAATTACATATAAATGTTGCTGTTCAAGAGCTCTTGCCAGATATTTAAATGCTGGTGATAAGCCATGATTAAATCATGTACCCAATGACAGTGCAATACTTTTGCTGGCCTATAAAATCTGGGGTGCTTAAGGTGGAAAAACAACGGACAGATAACAGTTTCCAAGATACAGGGTGGGGATGGGATTCATTAGTGCAATACCTACAGTTGCACAAGTCACCTTGGGCTCTCCTTTTTGTTACTAGCAAGAAACAAACACTGACACTGCCAAGTCTTTCTCCATACCATGTTTTTCACCCAGATAACTTAGGCCATAAATATCGACCAACACTGAGTCTCCAATACATTAGCAGGCTGTGAGAGGAGTGTCTGCTGATGCTTCTCAGCAGCATGGCATTGATGCAGTCCTAAATACAGACATAAAGTACCCATCATTAGGCAGACAACCATCAGAATAGGAACCCTATTTTATTAGATCACCTAATAAAAGTATCATTGGTATCATGCTCTGTGGTACAAACCCAGACTGAAGGATTACAGTGGTTAATAACTTTATACAGGAAAATTTTGGAATTTTCTATGGTGTGGAAAACTCAGTTGTTTCAATATATTTTGTCATTCTGCACGAATATGTTCATATATCTAGACCTTTTTTTTTTTTTTTGACAGACCAGATTGCGTCACCTTTTAAAATTTTGATTCCAAAATAGTGAAATATTTCACACTGACATCTTTAAGCAGAGTAAAAACTTTCCTTACCCCTGAACTGGATTACTTGAATGACACCTTGGTTCCTCAACTGATCAGTGCAACATTTTCTATCGCATTTTGTATTTGTAGCAATGTTAAATGGCTGTGAATGTGGCCAACACATGGGAAAGCACAGCTACATCATACTCTTCACAGTCCTAAGTTGGGACATCAGAGGAATCTCCTTACAGCCGCTGCTGTACTTTCCTCCCAGGCAGTGTCCATAGCTCAAGGACAACCAAAGCTGGACATAAATGCCTCTTAAGACGACTTTTCTCTTTCTCTGGTAATTTGTTGTTGTTGTTGCTTTTTCTGCCTCACTGATCGTCATTAGGAAGTTTTCCTACATTGCTTCTCTTCCTTTCTAATCCCCTCTGCTGAGCTCCACGCTGGCTCATCTCAATGTTGGTGCTCTCACACACTATTCAGTCTGCTCCCTTCTTTCCTTCATGAATATGTACTTTATTCCCCTCCTTGAGTTTTTACAGTGAAATAGCGGTGAAACCCTCCAAAGACAGGAAGGAGAAAGAAGGATTTGTTGAGAAAGCTACTCCAGGCACAGTCTTTTGTGCAAAGATTTGATTCCTTGTGGGATTTGAGTGGGTTTTTTTGGTTGTGGGTGGTTCCCCCCGCCCCCTCCACTTTGGCACAATATCTAAACCAGTGTCTCTTAGCACTGAAAGGAGAAGGAGGGAAATTGAGAATGAGCTTGAGCACTTCCCATTACCACTGATGTAATGAGCTCTTTGCCTTCATTCTTCAGTATTCTCCCCAGTCCCAAAGCCCCTTTGGGGAATATTAGAGTGAGATCTGTAGCACGACACACTTGCTGGAGCCGCCTGTGGGGAGGAGTGAAAGGGAGGAATGTGTGTGATAGTTGACAGCAAATAGCTTTAATTTAATTAGTAGATTAATTAAAGCTTTCTCCCTTGGGTAGGGTATATGTGTGTGTGTGGAGAAAGTGTTTCTGCAGCCTCCTGTAACTGTTCATCACCCATTTCTGTTCCAAGTGTGACTCAGATGGGGTTTCTATTGAACTTGCTGGGAGCCTGCACAAAACAAATTTCCTGTCTAAGATCTTTTCTCTTCAGGGTTTTGTTTAAATGTAATGAAGTATAAATGGGCAAATAATAACGAGTAGTAACAAGAACTTGCCTTGCAAATGAATGTGGCATCCGGCAGCACAACGAATGCAGAACTCCTAAAAGCTTCTCTGTTTCCCAACGTTCCCGCAGTGAGAGAAGTCTTATGTTAGCACTGATTCCCTCAGTCTTCACTCAGTGAAACTCATCAAGAGTTTTTCTTCAGTGTGATAAAGCCTTCCAGGCTACTTGGTAGCCTTGACTCTGCACGTTTTACATAGGTCCTTAGGAAAGCAAATTAAGGCCAACAGAGTCCTGGGCTGTAACAAGACAAGAGCCAGTAGATACAGAAAGTGATTATACCCCTCCACTCAGCATTTGCTGGGCCACTTCTAGAATATTGCATCCAGTTTTAGGCTCTTCAATATATTAAAGATGTCAACCAACTATAGCAAGTTCGGAGCAGGGACATCAAAATGACCTGTGAGGAGAGGATGAGGAAAATGGGCTTGTTTACATGGTGGAAGGAGAGAAACTTTTGGGGAAACCTAGTAACATCCCTACAGTATCTATTAAGAGATCATCAGGAAGAAAGAGCCAGGGTTTTCATCATGGTACATGGCAGGAGAACAACGGACTATGGGCATAAGTTGAAACAAGGGAGGTTCATACTAAAGACAGGCCTTTTTACCATGATGATAGGTGAGCATTGGAGTAAGTTGCACAGAGATTGTGCAGTTGCCATTCTTGGAGTTTTCAAAAAAAAAAAAATTTCTGAGAAATCTAGTCTGATCTCATTGCTGACCCTGCTTTGTCTGGGAGGTTGAGCTGAAGTCTTCTAGAGGTTCTTTCCAAGCTGAATTATCTTGTGATTCCATGATTCTGTTTGAAAGACACATCATAGATACTTGCCATGGTCTCACAGCCACCAAAGACAAGGATGTCTGGATGAAGGCAAAGGTGTATGAGGGACTGAAGCTTTAAACATAAAATCTGTAGATAAGGAGAAGAAGGTTAAGAGAGCTTTAGGCTATCTTTTATATCCTATTGGTTTTAGGTTGCTCTGACACCAAATACAGCCTTCCAGGGCTAAACGGGGGCTATTCCTGTATTACCACTGCTGCTTGAAGAGTGAAAAAGATATGTGCCTTTCCTAAAAATCCTCTGGAGACAATAGGATAGGGGAACAAGCCTTTCTGTCTGTTTCTATTGCTCGCAGAAAAGGCAACTTTAAGGATGATGGTCAGGGACCTTCTTAGGGGTCGTCTGGAAGCAATGTAACCCCCTACTCAGAGTTTAGGCGGGAGCTTTGAGGCTTCAGAGTAGTCTAGTCTTTTTGCCAAGACAAGGGACTGATTTAACAGAGAAAGTCTGGGAGCTGGACAAGCAAAATCATTGTCACCTACAAGTTTATCCCATTAGATCACCATTTTCTCAGATTAGATGAACAGTGTGTCCCAGATTGGTCATAAATTAAAGAGTTCTTCTTTCAGTTCCCTCATGGCAAGTGTTTAGCTGAATCTGAACACCATATCCCAGGTTTCTGTAAATATAATTCCTCATTTCTCAGTCAGACTTAATGTGTTAAAAAAGGTAGATCCTACCCTCCACCTTCCATTCCAGTCATTTCTACTTATTAATCAATCTGAACTGTTGTGCCGAATCTGCACAAAATAGTTACCTGAGGCTTGAGCAATCTGACCACAGAGCCCAGAGGAAAAAACCCGCTCATTATTTATCCTCCTTTGCCAATCACAACTTCCACCAATTTACATATACATTACTTGCCTGCAAACCCCATTCAGTGAACTTCTGCTTGCTGAGACAGTCATGGGTGGTTTGGCTAAATCTTGGATCTACACCAGGTTGCTCTATTCCCAACGGCTCTGCCATTGTCAAGGACCGTTGTGCCACAGCCTGTGTCAAGAATTGGAGTATCCTTAGAAGCAATTGTCAGTCATCTCCGCCAACCCTGCACCACTGATGTCCTGAAGTGAGGCCACGCAACCCACTTTTGTTCCATACGAAAAGCTCTTGGAGGGGTGAGAATCTTCCCCTGAAGTTTCAGTCAGATTTGTAAGAGGGTAGACCCTGATTTGGACAATTAAATCCCATTGCTCTTGAATACTTTTGAAAATAAGCGGGAATTGCAATGTTGGCAGGAGACAGTCAGCTTTTCAGGCCTAGTTTGACCTCTGAGGAATGAAGGAGGAAGACATCTGTCATGTGTTACTGGGAGCTGTACTTCTAGAGTTTTATCTTTGGAGGAGAAAGCCATTTTATGCAATGCAATCAGCAATCAAAAAAGGCTACTGAACCTTTAGTTTCATCTCAAGCACATTATGTCTAGCAAGATTTTTAAACACTTTTCCAATGAGTGGGTGCATCCTGCCAATACAAGGCTTTGAGAAACATTGCTTGGTACTGCCTGCTATTAGAGATAGGGTAAAGGTATATGTTGGTTTAACTCAAGATGGCGGTTCCTGTGGAAGTCATCAACTATACTGAGAATGCCTCACCATGCTCAAAGACAGGTTTTTCAACTGATTTCTAAGATAAAAAACTAGGAAAGGCAAACTCAAAAATAGGTTTACCCCATGTTGCGTAACACATCTTTTCTCCAGAGTTACCACTTGTCATGACTTGGGCTGGACAGACCAGGGAGTTGTGTTGAATTCGGAATTCCCTTGGGCTAAATTAAGGTGAAATGACACCAAACGATCAGTTAAACATTTTATTTGTGACAGAAGCA
>JAOBAS010000071.1:41616555-41639381 GCA_025311575.1 Elanoides forficatus
TTTTGAGTTGTTGTGCCGTTGGCGAATTTGAAAGCATCCCTTATTGTTTGCGTTTGGTAGGATGGTGACAGTCATTTCGGCTGCCATTAACAGTAAAAGAGGCGAGGGGTACGGGCTGCTGCCAGGCAAGGCTACCTCCAGCAGTACCCCATGATCTCACATAACACATGGCCTGAGTGATGCCAGATTATCCGCAGCTGGCGAGCTTGGCACTGGCTCAGGTTCTGGCAGCTTCATTCTGTCATTCTGTCCTCCAGCAGTGTGTGAATAAAATCTCCCTTTTTTTTTTTAGCGATTTCACAGAGTCTCGCTGCCTCCAGAACAGCAAACTGGTGACTCTCTTGTAGATGAATAACCAACCCTTTTTATTATATTTAAAGAAAGTTTTTTTTTTAAAAAAAAAAAAAAAACACCTCTCCATTTCCCAGATTACTGGCTTTCTACTTTTCTGGATGACTAGACAAAGAAGTGTTCCGAAGATTTTGCCAAACTGAAGTTTCCCTTTAAAACTTTCCAAAGCTCACCTACGGCTATTTTGTTGGCAGCATTTAAAGGATTCTGGAGATTTTCTTGGATGAGGTTTTCTTGGCAGGTAACAATGCAAGAACAGCGATAAGTTTGAGCTTAGAATAAATATGCTATGATTGTAAAGAATTAAACAGCCTTAAAAGAAGAAAAAAGGCTTATTGCTCTCTAATTATAGATAACAGCTCCTGTCATTTAAAGGCTGATCTTTGCCATATATAAAATGTTCAAGGAAAAAGACAATCATTTGGTATTAACCTTTCCTTTTGAGGTATGTTTCTTGTGAGACCCAGACAGGAACCTTTCACCCTCTTGAGAGTAGTTCTAATGGTTGAATTTTTGCACAAATGAGATCTTCATTCTCTTTTCACCTCTGAGACAGGTCATGGCCAAACAGTGACTTGTGTATGTATTTGTATCTACATCCCCCCCCCCAAATAATAGGAATAAGGATAGAGTTCTAATTTATAATTTGTGTGGCTCAGTCCTTAGGTGGTCAGAAGGTGAACCAAGGTGCTTCAGTGATGCAGAACATCAAGCCAGGTGAAATCCTCTCTGTTGAACTCTGGTAAAAAAGACTAGATCCCAGTTCTAAAATATACAATTTATGTTTGACAAATGCAAAGCATATGCACTTAATATTTTGAGAGCTAAAGCCTGCTATCTTGATCTTATCTTTTTCTTCTCTTATGCTATAAAACCCACCATTCCAAGCAAAGAAAAACTACTGTTTCTGTTTCTGTCACTTTTAGTTTTTAACATAATCTAGGATTAACTTGGTACATAGGAAGTGAAATATCTCAATTCATTTCTTCCAATGTTCTCTTTCATATACTAAGCTGATATTTGTAATAGTTCTTTGAAAACAGTGCTCCACTTAGTACATCTTAGATCTCTGAAAATGTCATCCTGTAAAACAACTCACTTTAATGATAATGACGTACCATTGCAAAATGCTATCGTAGTTTATGTAATTATCATTACATAAAAAATGGATTCTAGATAGTCATAATATAGTGTTGCATAACTTTATACCAGGGACAGCAGTTATCTAGAGAAAGGTAATGGAAAATATTAAGGTAGGCCAACTGTTGGTAAGTTTGACCACAGTTTATTTTTCTTCACATACAGCCCTAGCTGAGTCACGTTGACTATACATGCGGAATTCCTTTGCTCTGATTCCAGCTGGTTTAAGCCTAAGATTAGGCCTTCTCTTGGTGCCTTTTCTAATCAGTGGAAGAAAATACTCATCTCCAGAGAATAATTTATCTTAGAAACCTTCTGGCAGTGCCCTCCGGAGGTGTCTGTTTTTCTTCATGCACTGTAAAAGAAATGTAGAACTTAGCTCAGATTTATGTATATAATGTTTATACCGTTAAGGTGAGTAAATTCCACGTTAAGCAATGCAAGATGCAGCTCGGTGCTGCAGTAGCAAAATTTGGATAGAGGAACAAATTCTTAGTGTAATAGCTGGTCCAGATGACATATGCTGAAAGAATAAATAGACTTTGTTCAAACAATTCCAAAATCTATGAGGAACAGAACCGGGCAGGAAAAACCCTTTCCGTTTTCTCTGCTCAGCTTCCCCTTGTGCTCAGTTTTTCATGCCTGCTTTGCATATAAGATATTTTAAGGAAAGAATAACTTTTCTTTTTCCTTATGCATGATCAAGTATTCTCTTTTCCAACATAGAACGTCTTCCGTTAGTGTTTTTCCCCTTTGTGGTTTTTTCCTCCTTTTGTAACTTACTCTGGAATTTCAGTTGATGTTTCTTTTCTACTCTCTTACGGCCTGGACTTTCAAAAAAGACTATTGAATCTGAGTGTTATAAGTTTGCTGCCCAACTCGAAACATCTACAGAACCACCATTTCTGTGATAGGAGCTCCTATAAGATACTTTTACTTTGAAATGTCAATTACTTTTGAAAATCTAGGCCCTATACCCAGGCCTCACTTAAGCCTTTATTTATTTTGGTATTTACCTAGATTTATGAAAGAACAGATAGGACCTATCTCATATCCCCCCTCTCTCTGGAAGACTATATATGTAGTATGCCCTTTAAAAGTTATTGTGCATCACATAATTCAGTTTAATATGCTGGCTTGTAATATTACATTTCCTTTGATATTACTCTCCTGAAGGCAATATGACCTTGAAGGTGATATTTTAAACTAATAAATGAGGAGACGAACTGAAAATCAAACTGAATGCTGTAAGCCAAAAGGATGGATATTTTTCTCAAGCCTTTATTTCTATACATGAAAAATATAGAAGTCTAACATTTATGTATTTACATTTTTTCTCGATTTCCGAAGGAAACAAATTTTATGCTAATTCTTTTCTATTCCCTTTTGTCTGTGTATGAATCCATAAATCCGTTTGTCCATTGTCCTGTCATTCCTTTTTTTCACTCCCCTCCCTCACCCAATAATTTTGAGTCCTCTGAATAAAGTCAGCAACATTTGACAGAGGTACACTAGTCTTAAAGATGTAAATTCCTGTATGTTTTGTGAAAACAATGTGTTGAGTACAAGAAAGATGTCAAAATAATTATTGTCATGGACAGGGGGACAGGTAGGACTAATCCACTTTATTAAGAAGAGTGAAAGAGTGAGCAGTGAATTAGTACACAGGATCTTGCCATCCAAAAACCACGTCTCTGCTTTTGCACCTTCCTTTGCCAAAAAGTTAGCAGAGATGAGAAGGAGGCATGTTACACTAGGGACAGGAGAAGGACATGGGAGGATGTTGTGGGTACTGTTAAGAGCATTTAAGTACAGAGAGTGTAAATGAGGGTATTGCAGTAAAGGCACCATGAGAAAATAGGATACAAATCTATAGAAAAAGAAGAGTTTGTACATAGCCCTGGTGATACAGTGACTCCATGTTGATGGAAGATAACAGGCTCTATTCTCTGTGGGTTTAAAGTGAGGTCCATTCCTTGAACTCAGTGAACTTCAGCTATGGGACTGCCTAAAATCTGGTTTTATAACTAGCCACTATCAGATTTGGGACTCTCAAGATAGCCCTAGTCAGAGGAGAAAAGAAAGATAGGGGCCACAAGCATTTTCAGAAGAGCTCTTTATCACTACTGTTCTACCAGTATGGCTTGGTTTGTTTGGTTTTGGGTTTTTTTGTTGTTTTTTTTTTCTCTTGGTGCTTGTCCAGATATTTCAGGTAGCAGAGCAGCCTTCCAGATGCCAGGACTAGCAGGTTAGAGAGAAAGTGTTTTGCTCTTAGAGGCTTAGTTTGAGGCAAAGGATGGGAAAAAGGCTTGTATGAACCTTCACAAAGGGAGGATGACTAGAATGGTTTTATTGTTGGGTACAATTTTAAAAATCCATCAGAAGATTCTGCAATGATAAATATCCATAGTTTTCTCCTTGTTATGAAATTCAGCCTTTCCCTGAAAGAGCTGTTCTTTTTCAGTGGTTGCCAAGTCAGATCCATCCTTAGGTATATGACGCACCTCTGTCAGCTTCAACAGTAGTAACTTTAAACTTAGGTGTCATGGGCTTCATATGAAATGCATAAAGAATCCATGTTGTGCTTCAGCTGAAATCAGGACTCTGTTTTTTGAGGTACCTTTCACAAGAACAGTACAAGGCGGATCCAGCCACAGGAAGCTGACAGTCTAAACATGAGTTTTATCTCACTTTTACACGAAGAAGCTTGGGACAGAGATGTAGGGACTGATCACGTAAGGGATTTTCATAAGCAACCACTGTCGTTTGCCTGTGGTTTGAGTTGCTCAGGAGATACACAGCTCTGCTGGCACTGTTCACAGCCTGCAGTAACATGTCCCAACCCTCAGCTGGACTCCTTCGTTCAGGATTGGAAAATGGCTAAGAGAGGTTGCATAGCCACTGGTTAGCCCTCTGCCCAGAGGGGAGAGTTGGTTCAGCTCTACTCCAAAAGACCACATAGACCCTACGGGCAATACAAGCTTCAACCATTTTGTAGGCAGCTGTCTGGGCTAAGCTCCTTCTTAGCCTCAATCTACTGGGTGTAGTCAGTGGAGAGATGGAAGTAGACTTTATAGGGTGATTCACCACCTTAAAGTGGGATTATCCCTATCTGGAAAGTCTCTCTCCATGAACTATGGAGGAAACTTTGCTTAGCTGTATAGGGTACAGAGGGTAAGTCTTAGCTATCTGAAGTTAAACCAATCCTGACTAATCCTATATTTGAATGATCACTTTGTGTTTCCTCAAAAGTCAGTGACAAGGAATAGGGGCTCCCCAAGGATCATCCATCCCACCGAAGAAGAGGTAACTAGCTGAATAAGATGAAGCACTCTTCTGCCCACGCTATGAAAAGGACATAAGTACTCACTCGAGACCAGATGCCAAACTTTACACCACTTATGTCAGCTGAGATGAAACCCACAACGTTTACTAAACATGAATTTCAGTCTGCAGGTTGCAGTGCAGACTTGGGAAAGAAAGGCAGGATTTGTGCTTTCTGCATGGTGCCTTGTTTTCAAGACCACCCATTAGCAAGACTACCTTTTTTTTTTTTTTCCCCCACTGCAGCCCACATGAAATCTTACTCTTTAAAACCATTTCCTGTTGTTACTGATTTCTAACACGTTAAGAACCAGGAAAATTTGCCCACTTGAAGCCGCACCCTGCTGCTTGCAGTATCTGAGCTACCTCTTTCAAAACTAGCTTGGGCATCCCTACGTGACACGGCAATGGAGACATCCCGTCAGTGCCAGAGGAGACCACCGCTGTGCAGTTTCACACTCAAGTCACATTGATTTCCGTGGGCAGATTTCACCCAGCAGGAGTTGCTGGCTGTATCATGGTTTACAAATGTAAGGGGATTGTGCACGCTGGCCTTTATTCCATTTATTTTTTTTTTGTCATCCTTTTCTTTACTTTTCTAAATTGTTTGTTTCAAATATGCTTTTCCAGGCAGGATCAGGCAACATTCTCAGTGGTAGTGTTCTTTCCAATCTCCATCACTCATCTATTTTAGTAACTAAGGCAAATCACTTGACTCTATGTTTCTCTCTCTCTCTCTTCCAATGTCAGCACATCAGTGCTTTCTAGCACAGTGAACTTATAGCGTTTTTTTAAATGGAGTTATTTTTTAGCTCTGCATGGTATTACCACAAAACCAGCCAGCTGGTATAACTGAATTTGATACGCAGCGCTGTGCAATATCTATTCCTTGTCTATACTTTCTTTTCTGCAGTATGGGGATTTCCTTGCATTTCTCTAGGTTGTTTTGCAGTATCTATTCCTATCCCAGCATTTGGAAGACAACTGACATTGAAGTAATAATAAGAAATAAGAAAGCTTTCCATATTTCTATCAAAGTCATTTAATTTAAGCAAGGAAGGCTAGCAGGTGGTTCTCAGAAGATCTCATTAGCCACTTTGATTGTCTCTAACACTTCTTGTAAGCAAATATCTCATTACTGTATCCTTTACTTTTGTACAGAGTGCCATACATCAGTGAACTATAAACCCATTACTAAATGTCTTCAGAGTTACATGGGAAACACAGTTCCTGCTGTGTGGACAGACACTAGCTATCAAAGACAATAAAATCGAATAGTGCTCAATGTGATCTTGATTTCCATCTTTAGTATGCTAACTGTATCACAAAACTTTTTAAACCCCAGCCCTTGAGCCTTTTGGAGATGTTCTAGTGAATCACAGCACTCATACAAAGAGATCCTCATCTAGTAAAGGAAACAACTTGGCATAGGAGTGGAAAAAAGAGAGGAGGAGGGGGAAATGAAAAGGATTGCTTTTTTCCAGCTCCTGTGATGATTTAATGAGCATTTTTGTAGTAATAGAGTGTTTAGGTGGGTCTGACAAAGCTGAGGGATTTTTATCTATTAGGGTCAGGATTTTACATGGTTATTAATTTATGTTATGTAATCTGATGCTGCATCCTTTCATTTGAAAGACTGATTATCAACTGCTTAGCATATGCCATCATTGTAAATTGTAACAGTGTTGTTTGACACTGACCTGATTCTTCAAACACTTTATCACTCAGAACTGCCCTATCCACCACACATGGTAGTATCTGGCTTCTATTTTTGTGAGGAAAAGATAGGGTTTGATTCCCTGCCACTGAAGCTGATGGAAAAAAATACACTAATTCCAGTCCTGTGAGTATACATTCTCTGCTGATGGAAATCTGCTACTATCACCAAAGTTGATAAAGCTGTTTTTACACTGTTTTTACAAGTTGATAACCCATACCTCATCATATTGTACTTGTGCCAGTCTGAAAGTATGACACTTTGAAGTATTATCTGGTTTTACTGAAGATCTTATTTTTCTTGGCACATAGTCAAAGAGAGAGCATATTAATGGAAAACCACTTAGAAAATCATGTAGCTTGCAGCTTTTAATAGTTGATAAGATTATATACTTGATCCCAACATTGAATGCAAATAAGTAGTGAAGATGTTTGTATTTAGTTTTTCTTTCTTTTCTTGCTGAGGTAGAAGATGATTCCCATTTGAGATTCTTTCACTAAGTCATTTTTTAAAACTTTAATAGGAAATTTGAGAGATTGGTCTGAGTTTTTCTGTACAATGGGTAAGTTTTCTAGGTTTATGGGCTAGTAAGGTAGTGGTTTACAGAATTACAGGAGGGCTATTATGCTTCTTGGAAGCCAGTCATAGTTTGTCATGTCTCTGACACAGTGATCAGAAAGAAGCAGGGGCTGGGCTCCTTTTTTGTACTTATAATAGCACATGGGACCTGAATTTTTCTTATATCCTAAGAGAAGAGAGCTCCCATCCACAATCTCATCACCTTGTCTTTCTATATGCATGTAACAGGAGGTTGGTTCTTTACTGCTTAGATCTTTAGTTCCAAGCTTGTTACCTGAAGCCTAACCTCTGAACAGTCGGTTAAATGCCTGATTCTGTCTTTAGTTTATGCAAGTTATCATTAGGGGTCAAAATCATCCTTTTGGCGTTGTGAGTTTATATTCTCTAGAGTAAAGCCTGCAGTAAAGATAGTAAATGATATTACAACAGTTCTTTACTAAGGAAGGACATTTCCATTCCCAATATTTTTTTAAGAAAACAAACAACATGAAAGAGGTGAGCTTCCCTCCCTCACATATCCACAAAACTGGCTGTAGAATGAAGCAGAATCTGTTTTTCAGTTTCCAGTCATCTCCCTGGGTCAAATTCCCAAATGTGCCAATACCCATCCTCTGACAAGGATTAGAGCCAACAGAAATTTATAGAACTTAAATCAAACATGTGATCCATAAACAAAAAAGATTTAACCGGGCACTACTGAAAGATAGCTATACGGTAGCACATTTCATGCTCAAGGGAAAATTTGTTTCTGGTATCTGTTGGAGTGATTTAATTGGGACTAAGAAATGTCATCTTCTGTGAGGGTAGAGTCTGGCCACTGTTGTGCCATGCAACTACATCTTTTATGCTATTCCTATGAATGAAAATTATTTTATTCCAGGGAAAGCTTATTAGAAAATGATACTGTTTATTATTCTAAATGAGCTCATTTTTATGGATAGAAGAAAGAACCAACTATAAAGCACAATAACAGTGTGAAGAAAGGAATGGGTTTCCACCACTAATGTATTTTATCCCTCTTTCACTTCTATAGGTTGCCCAGGAATGTGGGACAATATCACATGCTGGAAACCTGCAAGTGTGGGTGAAATCGTCTTTGTCAAGTGTCCTGCGCTGTTCAGATTTATCATCTCTGAAGATGGTAAAGTATTTTCTCTTTGTTCTTTGCTTCTATCTGATAAAGCTGCATGGCCAGCATGAGTGTAAAACCTCATTTACATACTCAGTATAAAGGGAAATCTAAAACTCTACAGTAGTCTGGATTTGGGCTTCAGTTTAAAAAATACTGTAGAAAACCAGGATGTTTGTGTGTAGATATGTGTGTGCGCGTGCACATGCAGGGGTAGGAGGGAATGTGTGAAAAAAGCCTTCACAGACTATACAATATGAAAATATCACCAACTTTAATTGTTAAAGGGGATGTTCTGCCCTTGGTTCTCCACTGAAATCAATGAGACCTGAAACTCTGTTTGGTTCTTCAATAACTAATCATCACAATTGAAACCTATTTTAGAAAAGACTAATACTCAGAGTGGATTCCACTCATGTTTAAGGAGAACATAGGCATGAGGTGACCAATGTGAGGTGTTCTCATGTTGGGAGTCAAGCGAAGAGTCAGTGGGAATGAAAGGTTCATGCCTTTTTGTAGTCTGAAGTCTCTCTTGAGAAATGAGACATCATCATCCTTCTGCCCCTTGCAGCTGGCATCAGCAACCAAGCAAGCAAATGAAAAATTGGAAATTGGGCTGCTTCTGCTTCCAGTGTGCACTGCTGCCTAACAAAACTGTCCCTTGTCTTGCAAAAAATACTGCAGATGGTTAGCTAGGCTGCTGCATTTTCTCTTTTCTCTCTTTCTGTTACCACTTTAAGCTTGGACCAGAAGTCCCATGCACTCACCATGGTTGGTAACCAAATCCTATCAGACCCCACCTCAATCCTTCTACAACCCAGCCGCTGCTCCCAAATGAGTTGCTATTAAAAGGAGAACCTATCTTAGTAGTGGTAATACTATTTGACATAGTTATTAATATTACCTCATGCTTTTTAATGGCAAGAGTCTCCATTCAAGTTACAGTTTGCATGATACTAAAAACCTCCTTGTCCTTTCTCAATTTTTTTAACCTTTGAAATGCATGAAAATTTGCCAGGTAAAAATAAAAGTGTGTAGACAGGAGGAAATAGCTATTAAATTGTTCACAGCAGATATATAGATAGATTAGCTGTTATCTTGAATTCCTTTTTTATTTTTTTCATGATTCCATGAAATTTTCTTCCCAGCTAGATGACTGAGAGAGTCTAAGTCCTCCCACCAAAGTTGTCTAACAACAAGCCTTTGCTAATACTTAACACAGTATTGTCCATCTCCCAGCACCCATCTAGGCTACTGCAGATCACTTAATTAGCACTGTCCATTGAAGAACAAGCTCATCATTGCCCCCCAGGATCCTTTTTCCCAAAGATTATTTTACTAACGAATAATTCATTTACAGTCTTGAGTCCAAAGTCCACCTTCTGTGTGTTACCACACACAGAGCACAATTTGTGAGAGACAGTAAGTGTTTCATACACAGCTCCAGAAACACTGAAATCCTCACCTTTAAATCCATCTATCTGAACTCATCCAGACACTGAAGCAAGTGCCAATGCTCTTGTGAAATGGAAAGGAATTTAAGAATGATCATCTAAATTTACCCATATGAAACTTGAGATTTTTCTCTATATGAGTCCTCTAGACTCCATCTGTAGTCAGTGGAGAGAAAGAGACCCACAGAAGGCAAATTATGTTATTCCAAGAGACATGAAGTGAATCATACTTTGGAGATACCTCTCTTTAACCAGCAAGTATGAAGGGCAATTCACTTAAACTAGGCAACTAATTTTTGAACAGGGAAAGATAAGTCTGTCTTTAAATTATCAGGTATAAAAATATAATTACTGCTGTAATTCTATGTGCTTTAATTATAGCCAGTATAATTAAATATCATCTTTACTGCTGCGATATTTGTTCAGTATTAACTCAGTGGGTACAATGGCACATACTGAGCCATCCACGTTTAGTGATAATAGAAAAAACCAACATGTCAGCATCCAGTAGGGTATGTGTCTAGCATAGGTAAGGAAATATTCTTCCCTCTTTCAGTTTGGTGGGAGTTTTGGGGTGTGGTTTTTGTTTTGGTTTCTTTTTTCTCAATTCTCCATGACTTTGCAATCAATTTTTGTCTACTACTTGTCAGCCTGGTTGTCAAGCCAATTTTGGTCATCCTTTGCACAGGACATACACTCGGCCAAAAGTTTTCACTCCCAGGTTATCAGTGATGCTTGCATCCCGTAGGCAAAATACTTCTATGTTATTTATCGCGCATCAGCAGATGGTCGATGTATCGTTATCTTCTGAAATAACTGCAGGAGGCCTGTTGCTCAAGACAGCACCTGTCCGAATTTCCATTACAAACCCTCCTTTTCAATGACTTGTAACTTACACCCCCTACGTACCCTCAAGCTACAGTGTGCTAACACATGGTAACGTAACATAACACTTTTCTCTCTATCCTTGTGTGTTTTGGATGCAATGCTCAGAGACATGCCGTCCTGACTCCATTCCTAAAAAATTGGGCAGCATCCCTATACTCTTCCCTGGATACCTGTCCCTGCTTCCACTGCCTGTGCATTTCCTTCTTGCCCTTTAGTCTGACCAGCAGGCCTTGCCTCAGCCATGCCAGTTTCTTGCCTTCCTTTCCTGATTTTTACAATTGGGGATTAAGAGCTCTTGCAGTCTATGGAAAGCATCCTTAAAAATCTGCCAGCTCTGTTCCTGCCCTTGTCCCTGAGGGCAGCTTCCCAGAGGCTCCTATTGACTAATTCCTTGAAGAGCTGGAAGTTTGCTTTCCTAAAATTCAGGGTCTTGACTTTACTCTTCACCTGACCCATAACACTCAGGACTGCGAACTCCTTCAGTGCATCACCCCTACAGCCCAGGCTGCCTCCAATCTCCACATCATCGACTGTCGTGGTTTAACCCCAGTCAGCAACTGAGCACCAGGCAGCCGCTCACTCACTGCCCCCACTCAGTGGGATGGGGGAGGGAATCGGAAGGAAAAAGGTAAAACTCGGGGGTTGAGATAAGCACAGTTTAATAGAACAGAAAGGAAGAAAATAATAATGATAATAATAACAAGAATAAAATGACAATAATCATAAAAGAATTGGAATATACAAAACAAGTGTTGCACAATGCAATCGCTCACCACTCACTGACTGATGCCCACTTAGCTCCCGAGCAGCGATCTGCCCCACTCTGGCAAACTCCCCCCAGTTTATATACTGGACATGATGTCCCATGGTATGGAATACCCCTCTGGCCAGTTTGGGTCAGCTGCCCTGGCTGTGGCCCCTCCCAGCTTCTTCTGTCCCTCCAGCCTTCTTGCTGGACATCAGAAACTGAAAAATCCTTGACTTAGTCTAAGCTCTACTTAGCAACAACTGAAAACATCAGTGTGTTTTCAACATTCTTCTCATACTGAACCCAAAACACAGCACTATACCAGCTACTAGAAAGAAAATTAACTCTATCCCAGCCAAAACCAGGACACCAACGTCATCTAACCCCCTCCCTCCCCAAAGACAAGGTTAGCTCAATATGATCTATTCTAGAGCTTAACTAACCTGTTGCTTATTAATGCGAAAGATTTTTTTTTTTAAATAAAAAGTAATATAAGTTTTAGGAAAAAAAAAAAATAAAAGCTCTATCATAACCAGAGCTATGTAAAATGAAGGGCTGAAATAATATTTTTACATTATTTGCCTACCATTTACTGACCTGTTCAAATACTGTACTTCACATTTGACCAGTAGGAGGATGATAGTATGTCCCTAAGGGAGGAGTAGTCAGTCCAATGTAAACATATCTCCTGCTTTCTTTATCTTCTTACAGGATCACTAGCAAAGGTGACAGCTGTTACCTCTTGTAGTGCTGGGTTTAAGGGGTTATTGGACATCTGTTAAGTAGGAACAAAACCAAGATTCATAATTGATTAGATAAACAAATAAACATTTAATCTGGAGTGGTTTGAAATCTCTACAGATTCGGCTGGATTTGCACTAGTGACCCCAAGGTGGAAATGTCTACATCCCTAATCACTCTCCTGGGTGAATCAACATGAGTTTTCACTGTCATTGCTGCTAATTTTAATTAGCCAAGTATATATGTTTCAATGAGGGCTTAATGAAGAAGGTCACATTATAGGAAGGTGCCTTAAATAAAGGATTATTAGGTAACTAAAATGCTTCTAAGATGTGGTTAAACACATTTTATAGATTTTTATAGCATCCTCTGGCTGCTGCTATGTTTCTAGAAAATGTAACTAGGCTAGGCACTGACACTAATATTTATTAATAGCATATTCATTCTTAATACAGCAAAATTTTCATGTGACCATAAAACATTTTTATAAACAATAGCAATAATTTTAAATTATACTTTTAAAAAGTTTGTCCTATGAAGCACTGAAGCGCCTGTAGGTACAGCTGCTTGTATAACAACAGGTAAACCATATGAAGTTACTCTTAAAGAGGGGGTAGGAGTTACCTCAGTTGGCTTTGGATATCTAAAAGTTAGATGTTTAAGTTTGAACTGATCACATGGATTTCTGGTTTGGTAAATGGAAAACAATGGGTACTCATAGAAGATATTTCCTATGACCTATCTCAAATACTTATCTTGAGACCAAATTAAGTCACTGGAGGGGGCTGTTTGTTTTATGAATTTCAGAAAGGAGCTGGGATGTCTGACTTCCATATGCAGTAAAATGAAAAAAAAACCCAACTAACCAAACAAAAAAGATACTACAAAATAAATATTAACCAACTAAACTGTCATCTGGAGAGATGCTTTGTTGAAAAATTATCTGGATTTAGCTAAAAATATCAGCTGTTGCTGTTTTCAATTTGAAAATATACTATGCTCTAATCTTCACTGCAATTGAACTGAGGAGTAACATTCGAACTGCTGTCAATGTCATACAGAAAGCTTAATGTTAAATCCCATGCTGTGTGGTTGGTGACCCTTCCTTGTAAAATTTCATTTCACCCCTCTGCTCCTCCAAAATCACCAGAATTTTTCATCTCCTTTCAGATGCAGGCTGTGAACAAAAAGATTGTGCTCAAAATCTCTCCACATGAAAAAAAACTTACTAGCTCCTGAGTATTTTCTAATCTAGTAGGTTAAAGATTTATAGTGGCTTTCCTTCTAGAGGGATCCTAAATATTAATTTCTTTTCCTCATCAACATTCATTTCTTTGATTGATATGCATCAATTTTATTTTCACTGGGAGCTATAACTTCCATGATGTCACTGTTGTATATTATGCTTTCTCCAGTGCCTTCCTAGTACTGACTCCAGAGACAACCACTCTAGAATGGGATATATTTAAAGCATTCTAAGGTGTCTTTGCAAAGGAAGAAGAAAAGTGTGTCTCACTGTAATGTTGCATTTCAATATGACATAGTAAGACCTACAGATGGCCCCAACATAGTGATCTGCACTTCCAGCTAGAAATTTTTCTCTGTTTTGTACTTTTTCCCTTTTTTTTTCCAGAGAGAGGCAGTACTGCCTAGCAGTGGAAATCTACAGAAGCCAAATCCATGCTTTTCTTTCTTTACCCTGCACAGCTGAGATATTCTGGAACCTATAAAGCCACATTACTCAAAAGGACCATTGAAAGAAACCCAATAGCCAGATCAGAAATGAGCATATTTTTAGATCTTTGATTTGCAGTAAAAGCTAATACAAATGACAATAGGCAGCTTCTGAGCATTACCATATGCTCCACATTGAGAAAATGCTTTCATTCACAAATCCAAATAATAAATATGATTAGCTCTTACTCAATCTTCCAGCAATTCAGAATGTTTATCTAGTGCTCAGTCTAGGACACTACCTGCTACACCCAAAAGAGTATTACTACAAAACATGGTTTACTATGTAAGACAGAGAAAACATGCGTAATTTTTACCAAAGACGTAAAATGCATCCTATGTTGATACCAGGATTAAGGGCTCCTAATTAAAATCCAGTAGAACAAAGAATGTATCCAGGTATCATAGAGTTTAAGAGGGAGTTACATCCTATGCTCACATTTTTGAACCAAAGTGTTTGACTTGCTGCTACTCTGGAAGTTATATGACTTCAGTGCTCAACCAACAAGCTTTATTGTTGTGACGGAAAAGGATTTAACTGTAAGGTTCAAGCAAACAATTTGAACTTCACTCACAGACTTAACTGCAAGGTTCAAGCAAATGATTTTATTTGAACTTCACTTACAGACTTAATACGTCGCTAATTGCAGGTTTTTACAGATACAATGTAGGAATGCACTATTGCAATTTTTTTTTTCCAGGCAAGAGTATTACATTATTACAACCACAAGCGATTTGCGGACAACCACAAGCACACACGCATTTACAAACTTAAAGCATAAACAATACTCACTTACCCCTTCAGGTAAGGGCTTTCAATCCCAAGGAAGTTACCTTGACTGTCGTCCCGATCAAAAGCAGGGGGTGGGGGGAGAATAGTTTCTTTCACAAGCCAACTGTATAGCTGGAGATGTGACTGTCCCCATTTTCCAACCTCAATCTTAGAGTTTTTATCCCCTAACTTGTGGAATGGTGTGTATGACTACGAGTGGATTATGATGTAGTGGATGATGAGATATGCCTAAATGGATTACGTATATCCGAGTGGATTTCCCCCTTATCTTTCCTTTGCCGGTCTGTGATTGTTTGAATACGAAAGGTTGTAATTTGCCTCTGCAACTGAATAGTGGTTGGATTGAGACTCAGGACATACTATTTATTAAGGGATTTCAAGGCTCAGTTCAGGTTTGGTTCTTTGAATGGTGCAGCCACCGCCCTGTTTAGTTTAGGGTTTATCAGACAACCCAGGGCTAAGCTGTCTACACAGCTGCCTGTGAGTTGTCTCTGCAGAGACACAGGCAATCCAAGGCTGGGTCGCTTTTGTAACCCCCCATGAGTACCCTGTGTGCACTAGACATGGTGAAACTGGTTTGTGAACTATGAGCCGGACAATCCACACAATTGTCCCCGAGAACAAGAAATTGAAAATAGTCTATTACTGATGCCATTAAAAACACTAGGAGAAACTCAAATACGTCATCGTAAGAACACCAAGCTTCATATATTCTGCACTAGAGATATCATGGGTGGAAAATGGGATTTATGGATGCAGGCTTAATTGGATTTTGGAAGCCATCTGTGGCTTTTTTCTGCTGTCTGAGTTTAGATGTTATCACTAATCAAACAGAATAAGATGACAAGAGAAGAGGTTACAAGAGGGGAAGTGATACTACATGTTCATAGGTGGAAGGCCCTTCTATGCCATTTCTGGGGAAACAGTCCTGGTAAAGTCTTTAGAGTGTTGACTATGTACCACTCTGAAAATGGTACGTAACTCCCAAACCGGATGAAAAGACAATAAAAGTAATTGTCTTCCCAAGGTGAAAGCTGTTGAAAATATTTGCAAGTTATAGTCTCTACTAATTTGGCTTATGTATTGATATTTTTTGATATAGAAAGAAAAGATAGAAAGATAGGTAGAAAGAAAAGGTGACTGTTAAAGATCAGGTCCTTCTAAACAGCAAAATGTATCTGGAAGATTGTGCACTTACTTCCTACTGAAATATTATATAATATACTTATTTCCTACTGAAATAGGTTTTCTTTACTACTCTCTGAAATTAAGGTCAGCATTGCAGCAGACTGAAATTGGAAATTGCATTTGACTGTCAAATAGGCAAGGCAAAAGATCAATGCAAAGGTCTAGATTTCTGTTCAAGTATATCTCACCCCTGGTGCCCTGGTGGGTATTTCAACATCCAGCATGAAAATCAAGGGAAGAAAAACACCAGAACTAAGGAGCAGTCTCTGAAAAACAGACGTGACCTATCCCATAGCATTTTCATCATGGGAATAATAATGAGCCGTCAGAGCTTAATTAGTCTTTGAATCAACCAGGACGCTGTGCATACCTTAGTTTCATCCTTCACTTTACATAAGATCCTATGTAGCATTCAGAAGCAAGTACAATGCAAAGGTATCTGGTTTTTATATATATATATATATATATACGTATATACCAGCTAAAGGTTTTGGACAGTTTTCAAAGCTGTCTGCAGATTGCATATGTGTTATCGTTGCTTAGTGTTCAGAAAGTCCTAGAAAGAATTGCAAGATAAAGAATGGGTACAAGAGACCTACCAAGTGTTGATGTTAAAAATAATGTCTTGCCAATAACCAAGATAATAGAGTTTACTAGATAACAAGTACTTTCCTACTGGTTTTCATCCCTAGGCTTTCCACAGGCAGTAAAACCATGGGATTACTTCAGCTTTTCTGAAGTGAGGAGGACAAGCTATAATTAAGCATGCTTCCTTGGTCACAGCATCAGAAAGTCTATCTGCAATGCAGACAGAAATGGGAGGAAAATATTGTCATCAAAGAATAGTAACTGTATCTACATTTCCAATCAAGTAGTTAAGGCTTCATAGGTGCTTTTTACAGGAAAAGGACATTGTATGGCCTTTCCCACCAAATTATGGGGACATAAGACTGTGCATCTGATGCTCAAATGTACAACATGACCAAGAGTGTTTCAGCTAAAGATCAAATCCTTGGTCCTCTGCAAGATGTCATCCTGCAGTGGCCAGGGGAAAGCTGTAATGTAGCTCAAGACCTTTGTCAATATGATCTGAAAGCTAATTTGACCTTGGAAACTAAAAAAAACATGCTCCTCTGAGAAGTGTGCAAGGGTGGAACATGCTGAAAGCTGCTGAGTAGTTTGGAGAACACTTGGACAACAAAAGGTAATACATTGAAGCATCACTGTAGGTGCAATGTGGGCAGATGCTTCAAGCTTTAGTAGCAGTCTTTGCTTCATTCTTGTTTCTCTTCTTGACTCAAATAACCGGGAAATGAGTTCCAGTTGATTGGAAGACTTTAGGTGTGGTGGGCACACATTCGTTCTTTAAGCAAGTGATTTAATATGCTTTCTTCTCTGGGGCTTATTTCATAACTGATAATCTCCATTAGGCAATGTTTCTTATTTTCTGTCTCTTGTTTGAAAACCATTTTCTTTTCTCTGAAATATGACCCCTGCCCTCTTCAGAGCTAGGAGACCCTTCAATAGTATTTGCATTGATCTTGCACTCTGATGGATGCTCCTGTGACAGCCAGCCTCCTAGGAAGGATACGCATAATGTTTAGATGATGCCTAGCAGTTGCTATGGTGACCTCAGTCCACTGCTAGTTTCATAGCCTTTGATAGGAAAGAGGAAGAAATAATTTCCCTTACATGTTATTGATCATATCTACATCAGTCCTGCCTCAGCCAGCCCTATGTACTATGGCCTTTATGTTCCCCATATGGGACCTCACTGGTATTCTGTGATCTCCGGGCATGATCCACTGGGTCTTCTTTGTCATGAAACCATGTGCCCTGAAATTCGTACGGGATATAGGAAGAAAGGACTCATATATCAGTGCCATCACTGCATTTACTGCAGTATTTTGCACAAACCACTGGTTAATAAAGAAGTTGCAGAAGCTAGTTCTCCTCTATGATAGATGTCTAAAACAAATCACCCTCTGGAAGTGCCAGTCTCTTTGCCCTTTATGGGAGGAGACTTAAAAACCAGATGAATTTGCCCCACAGGACCAGTTCATCAGCTGTCCTTAGGCACCAGTTCTCATTCAAACATACAAATATGAACCAGGCTTCCCAATCTTACCCTTAATTTTCCTCTGCCTGAGTTTTCTTGCTTTCTAAATACAAGGAACAATACCACTTAATTTCGTACTGTGTCTGCGTGAGCTCTATGTTCACAAATCTCTTTGACAAGGCAAACGACAATATACAGTAAATGACAAGTGACTAATGACCTTCAATCTGTAGTTAAAAGTATTTTCTATGGAGCACGAGGCTGGAGAGACCAAAACCCCTGGAAATAGTGGAGGAAAGCACTTAGCATAGGGAAAGATGTGGGAAACTGGAAGGCCATGTACTCTGTAACCTTGCCTGGCTGCTTGTTAAGGAGGTTGTAAAGACCTGGCAACTGATTCTGGATCAGGTCTCCCTCCCAAAAAAAGAGCCGAAATGAAGGAACTGGGATGGTTGGATAGTGTGCATGTGGGGTTGTGTGTGCCCAGCTACAGGAGCAGGTAGAGGACATTCGAAGCAGCAGGCAGAATGTGCAAGCGGTATCTGTGTGGGGAGCTCAGAAAGCCCCAGAAAAGCTGCTAAGTAGACACTGCTGTTCCCGACTGCGGCTTTGCCAGCCGGCAGAACAGATTGCTGGTGCATAGGAGCAGCGTGCGGCAAGAGGGAAGGGAGCGAAAAGGCACGGGGCGGTGGATGCCATGGAGTCGGGTGTGAGAGCTCACTGATTTATTTTGTATTTATAAATAAAATGTTAAGCTTTTAATCAGGGCTATATAAAACAGGAAAAAAATCAGATTTCTGCCTAACCAGCTCATTATCTACATAGCCGAACAGCACAAGTGATTGTAGGAAATGTTTTCCATAACCTCTCTCTGCCCCAGTCCCTGCACTTTCTGAAAGGACAGAATTAACATGCAGTAAAGACAGTGCGAGCTCTGCACATTGATGTCAGTGCTGTCAAAATCCAACCTTTTGGGGGGTTACCTACATGAACCGGTCCTCCAACCCATAATACTGAGATGGGAACAACAGGAAGAAAGGAAAAGTGTGGGCAAGCCATTTCAGGACAGAATAGTTTTGGAAGCCTTTCACTCCCCTGCCCTGCCACGAGTAAGGGACAAATGCTGGAACAAAAGGGTTAAACGCAAGTTATGTTCAGATAAACAAACCTATGGGAGATAAAGCAGTTGCCATGCCAGCTGACACTGAAAGCAGCCAGCACAAATTTGGCACAAAGGAGACGATCTAAAAGGCTGCACTGAGCTCCGAGGCTCATCGTACACAAGCTGTTTCTTGGCTTTAGCTTTGCCAGTCCTGTTCACTTTAAATCAGAAGCAACAATTGCTTGCATCAAATTTCTCATCTGTTGGAGGGTAGCGAGGAGGTAGTTATGGTTTTTTGGACTCAGTAAGTGAAAACCAAGGAAGAAAGTCTGATAAAAGTGCAAGAAAGGGGCATGAAAGTTCTGGTCTCTGCCACTAACTCTGTGGGAAGCCTTTGGCAAGTCCTTTGATTTTTATTTTTTTTTCTTCTCTTTCACCTCTTGATGTAGAAATTAGAAACAAGCAATGTTTTCTGTGTTTCGTTTCTCTGTACAGTTTTTGGAACTGACAATTCAGCGTTTTAAGGGATCTTCTCTAGGTTCTCTAAGTAGTACTGCAAATAACATCTAATTAATAATGCCAGTTAAAGTACTAATGGAAGATTTGCTTTACTTCCCAAAGAATGACACCTATTCAGCCTGGTCAAATAGTGAATAACACTATCTGTCAATATACTGGATAAACCGTCCTTTGTCAAGGATAACATTAGATTCCTCAGGAGTTTATTGACTGATGTGAGCAATTATTGATTTAATAAATGGTGGTCTAAGACACTGTTTAATAGCTGCTGTTCACTCCATCTTTCCATAGTTTGGGCTGTGCTGTTATTTAACTACACGTGAGGAGCACAGATGTCATTCACGTAAGCCATGAATGTAATCCTTGAATTAAACCCGTGAAAAATGGGTTTCCAGTCAAAACGCAGATGAAAAGCATATTTTATTTATTCTTCATTTCTGGGAGAGTAACGTATTTAATCTAGCCTATTGTATAATCATCTTGATGGGCTTTCTCTGCTTCATCAGTGAAGTTTAATGAACGACCTTCTCATTGTTTATGTCCTAAGAGTAAGTCAACGAGAGGGCTCCTGTGAAAGCCCGTGCAGTGAGGTGCCCTATAATTTTGCCCATTACATGACTGACACCAGAGTAAATTTGCTGAGGTCTCTCTAGAATCAGAAAGGCACATAAGTGAAAAAACAAGCAAACAAACAAAAAACAGTTTCAGGGTAATACTCTGAAAAATGAGAGGGACTGCCCTGCGCCTGGTCTTCCTACAACCCCAGCTCAAATGCAAGTTCGGGCTTTGTCCCTGTATATGTAGACAGATTAAATGTTAAGAACATAAATAATCCAAATGAACTCCATCGCACTGTCATATATGTGAGTAAACATAGCCATTGGCACAGTTATCTGTCGTGTAAACATCCATAGTCTGGTGCACGATACATAAACATATGGTGTCAGAGAGAAGGGCAGCAGCAGCATGCAGAAATTTAATGCCAGATGGTGGCTGTATGTTCCCTCATTGCGTGCTTATATATACATATATATTAAGAATATATATATACACGCATACACACACAAATATTATTGTATATGTGTGTATGTTATCCCAACACTCATTAGGCAAACTTTGACTTGTAGTTGTAATTCAGGGCATAATGTTCAGTGTAAATCTAATTGACTTTCCAGTAGCTTAACTTATTACTGAAAATTAGGTTGATGGATCAAGTCTAAAAGCCTGTATAGTAAAAGGTTGTACTGGAACTTTCTTCAGTACATTAGCAAGGACTCAGATATAGAAAAATATGTTAATAAAAGGCAAGTTTGCTCCTACAGCAATGAGAAAATTAACATTGTCGAAAATGTGAATCTCTTCATAATGTCCAAACACAGATAAAATGCAATAATAATTTGGGTATATAAAAAAATTATTACTATAAAAAGCCTCTTCATTTTACAAAACTACATTAATATGATGTTTTAACTGTTATTATAGATGTCATGAAATCCAAAATGAACTAAAATCTAATATTTTAACATCAGTGTGACTGACTACCACCCATATTTAAAGTGAATTAATGGTAATTTTTATTTCCTCCTTTTTAGATTATAGGAAAAAAAATAGCTAAATATAAGACATTTAAATTTAAAAAAAAATCTTTTTCTGAGCCATCAGCGTAATATGCCAGCATGCCAGGAACATCAGACTTCAATGTACTTAATATTGGCCTGGTCTTCCTCCAACAAGAATTCTGGAAAGTTTGTAATATTACATTTTAGGATTTAAGCCACTCTATACAACTGATAAAGTAAAACTGCTTTTTTATGAGTCAAAGAGGTTTTTTTGAGTTTTTCTTCTTACCCTGCTTCTGTGGGTCATTGTAAGATACAGGCTATTGAGTGGGGTGACCCATGTAAGGAACCAATTCCATTACAAGCTACTGATTTAAGTGGCAGCAAGCTATGAAAGACACCATGAAAGGCAGTGATCAAGGAACAGTGGCTTGGTCTTCGATCCTCCGGCTAATAAGACCACAGGTAAAAATTCCTACAGGATATCCTATAGTTCATATTCTGAATTCAGATTTTAGCAACAGAGGCATCTATAGCTGACCTATAAATAATATAACAAACCTGTTAATAAACTTGGGGTTTGGTAGACTCAGGAGAGAAAGAGGTCTGTCCAAAAATATTCTGCAGAGGCATCCCTGTTATTCTGCCAAGAATCTGAAGCACAGCCATAATGCTTCTGCAGCATCTGGTAATTTAGTCTGATGCAGCAGGTCGAACGATCTTTGTTGGAAAATGTTTGCTCAGAGCATTGGTGACTTCTCTTCAGAATTAGTACACCTACCCAATATTTGCAAACATCCAAGAATTGTCATAGGTGAAAGCTTGAAAGCAGTTGGAGTTGGGCAGAGAAGCCAGGAGACCAAGGGTGTTCTCATCATGGCTTTCAGTATTAACCCTCCAAAGTAACTGGTGGGTTGAATGTGTAGGTTTGATGTTGAATACATCCATTCAAAGACACAGTACACCCTACCTGATGCATCAGCTCACTTTTCTAGGCTTCCATCATCATCTTCACATTAAATCCTGTGTTTTCTATCTTAGAACAACAAAAAGCATGTCTGATTTATTTTAGAGAGAGGGAAATCAATGAATTTAAAATTATTACATGATAAGGAATTTGAAAAAGCATAAAATATCAAATACATTTTATGCTGTGCTGAAAAGATTCTCTTTACTATTTTGCTTCCTTAGATGCTGTCTTTCTCCTTTCCCATAGGATCAAAATCAATCTTTGTTTGTCGAATAGCTTTTCCAATCCCTAGTTAAGATTTGACCATATGTTCAGGGTTAAAGAAGAACAACCTGAAGCCCTGCAGTTAGTCCAGGGGATACAGAACTAAGCTAACCTAAACATTTAACCTGCCGTAGCAGGAGTGTTGGAAATATTTTTTCACTAGTCGGTGGGCCACTGGCAGAGCTATTTGCAGAGAGTTTTGTCGGGCTCCTCAGTGTCTTTCTCTGCACGATACAGCAGCACCACTCGGTGGCTTAAGGCATTTTAAGCATAATCTTTATGCATTCCCTAACACCGAGCTTGAGCTGAAATCCACTGAGGATTCGGGAAGTCTAACTTCAGTGCAATTCGGTTTAAGTACTTAGTAGAGTGAGTGGGAGATAGGTTTGAGATAATCTTAATGTTTTCTTTTGGAAAGACAAAAGAAAGGAAAAGGAATATTTTTAATGCAAACTCAAACTTTTATGGTTTGTCATTGTAATATCTTGTATTTTTAGTATACAAATCAGCATGGATCTTGGCACAATATTTTGGAAATGTATGGGTCCTTCTTATTTCAGACCCCCC
>JAOBAS010000071.1:41650208-41677523 GCA_025311575.1 Elanoides forficatus
GAGACTGAATAAAATTTAGAAAATCCAGCAATGGTTCTTTGAAAACCTTGATCTGAGTGAAAGGCATCATGTACCCAAGTCCCATTTCTGAGAGATTTAGACTTAGGTTTTAATTTTGTCTTATAATAGAGATACCTGGATCCAAAATTTGCACAAAACTCACTGTTCTGTCAGGTTTTCTTCATCCTTGTTCTTTCATGCTCTTTTTGGAAAGCACATAAAGCCCTTCCTCCACTGGGGATGCCAGTGCTTTGACCCAATGTTCTATTTTGACATTAAAACAAATTAAATCATTTATTTCCATGCAAAACAAGCCAGAAACCCCTGTTGTGTCATTATTATAATTACAACACTGGTCCTAAATGCATTAATTTTTCTTAGGAGTCCAAACAGTCCTTGCATTTTGCTGGTAGGGGGGAATGTCTCACAGAAGGAAAAAGAAGAAAAAAAAACACCTTTCTTTTCTTTTAGTTAGAGAAGCTGTTTAGCACGCAACACATTTAGATGGATTCTAGCTGAGCATCTCATTGGTTACTTTTTAAAAATCAGCAAGCATTTTTCTGGGGGTGGGGGAGAAGCCAGCATGAGCCTGAAAACATTGCAGAAATTACTGACCTGGGAAACTACAGCGGCAGAGGCATAGACTAAAATACAGACTCTGAGTCTGAATCTCCTCCTGCTTGCTCCTTATAAAACTGGCAGAGCTCCCTTGACTTCAGCTCCTGATTCACATCACTGTCAGTGACAGGTTTGTGGAGAAAAATGCAACTGTCTGTTTAGCCAGAGCTCTGCTACTGAATTAAATGGAGTTATTCCAGATGTACACCAGAGATGTAACAGAGCTCAGACTCTGGCCTTTTCAAATGGAAATCACAGCCCTCCCCCATCCCACTGGCTCCCTTCCCTTCATCCACCCTGAAAAAGAGTCCTGTGTGTCTGATCCCCACTGTAGCAATGCATTTGAAAGAAATTAGGGAGCCTGTTTACGTAGAACAGCTTGTTGGCTGATGCTCCAAACTGTTCCGTTGTGCATTGTTTTTTTCCTTCTGGTCACGTTCATCTGAGGAAAAGATGGTGTTTATTCTACTACATCCACCCTATAGATGTCACAGGGACTGGACCAAAAAAGACCTTGAAAAAACCTTTGTGTGAGCTTGATCTGATTCATTGTTGACATCTACAAGGCAGACATTGACAACGGAGCTTGCTGGGGACACATCCTGTAAAAAGAAAGGAACAGGTCTGAGAAGAATAGGCATTTGTAGGGGAAGACGTATCACCCCAGAATACACATTTAAAATACATCATTGAAAAAATGCTACAACACCCTCCAAGTGTCTATTTGTCCCAACCAGAATCTGGGATAATTAGCTGGGCTGTAGATGTCTCCAATATAGATGACTGGAACTAGAGCAGCTAGATTCCATCCCGTGTAACTTCTCATTTCTAAACAGACAAATTGCCATACATCAATGTTTGTTTGTACAGCCAGATTAATATTAGAATTTTCCCAGATTCTTCTAGCATTTGTCAACTCACTGAAGACTTTCAGGGTAGATTTAATGTGCATCTTAGAGAGGTTGAGCTCTGCAAATAGTGGGTAAATTTCAGAAGAGGGCACCTAATTTATAAATGCATACAAAGAATTAAAAAGATAATTGACAATTTGAGGTGCTTTTGTTTTGTTGCATACAATTGTCAACAACTGAAAAGAACCTGATTTCCAGACGGTGGGTGAGAAGGAGTTCCCTCTGAACATTTGTCCTCTTTCAAATATTTTAAGTTAGGCATCCAAAGTGAGGTAACTCAGAAATGTTACTTTCCATTTGAAAATCTGACATCAGTCCATAGATTTTGGGGGATTTTAAGTTTTTAGACTTCATAGACAGAAGCAAAAATAAGTAATTTTGTACAAATTTGACATCCCATCTCTAAATACTCTCTCTTCTCACCAGCTCTACTACACACATCATTATTGTTGGTTTTATGGAAATCCAGTAAAATATTGTTCAACTGAAAATATAAGTTCAACCAAGATTTCTAAACCAGACATCACTCAGCTGCTTGGGATTTCTCTCATGGGCAGTTTGACGAGGAAATTTTAATTCTGCCTCCTCACACTTAAACATGTATATGTTTAAAGATTTTCACTTCCCCCCCCAGATGCTACCAGACTACTATTTAAATGACACAGAAGTTGCATTAAGCTCTCATAAGATCAGCAGTGTTTTATTCCTGTATGTTCTTCCAAATTGTTTCTTGGCATCTGACAAATGCACCATGACAACCACTGCTGGGACTTTTGGCTGTTGTCCCAGTGGGAGGGAAACCTCCTTCTCAGAACTGCAGGTACAAAGTAGACATTTTTCTGTGATTTTATGTTTTCTAGAGGGAAGCATGTGGGGAAGAAAGCAGAGACAAATAAAAGAAAATTTCTAACTGACAATCAAATTCTTAGTGACTTAAAATAGTGTAGCAGGGTGGGGTGGTGTGACAGGGGAGATGATAAGATTTTTTTCATTAGTTTTGTTTTTCTAGCTTTAAAAATATAAATTAACATTAAACCCCCATATGTATATGGATCATGTAATTAGCTTTTTCTACAAATGAATATCCAAATGCATCTATACGGAATAAACTTCTGCACAATCCTTGGAAGATTTTAAATGCTGAGGTAGAAATGCCATTTTATTTATAATCACTCACTCCCAACAGCTTAAAAAAGGAGCTGGCCCCAACTGTTGTCCAGTACTTAAACCTTTTCAGATGAATCCTTGCTCTCTGGTAGAACTTGCCACCCAATGACTGGAAAATCATTCCTATATGTGAATACAAGCAGTCCCTAGTACATCCCAGTGTACCAGATATGTGTAAGAATCCTCATATCAGAGTCAAGAACCAACACTCATTATCTGTTAACCCTGGAAAAGTAACTGAGACATCAAACTTCAGACTAACCGTCTCTTATTCTGTGAGGTATCCTTGTCTTTTTTTTCCCTTGTACAGAGATGTTAGCTTATAGGGACAATTTTACAGTTGTACTGCAGGTGCGGAAGCACATAAAGGCATTTTCCAAAATATGTAAACTGCTTAGTAAGAGGTACCATTGAAATTGCCACAAAAATACTTATTTTACTTTCAGATAAGTTGGTTAAAGCCTGTAAAAGAAAGCTACGACAGGGATAGACTAAAGAACTAGTACCTTTGAACTCAGATAATTTAGCTACAAGAGTAATATCCCACTCTCTGCCCACTTAAAAATTGTTGTAAGTTTATCAACTTCCTTGTTGCATCTTTATCTTTTGCTTTCCTCCTCTTTCCCCACCCCGTTCTTTCATTAACGACTGCAGCTGCTGGGACATGAATGACAACACTGCCTTGTGGTGGGTGATCAAGGGTCCTGTGGTTGGGTCAATCATGGTAAGTAGCACTCAGAGGAGGTGTTTCCTCAACACTTCTGAGGGCAAGTAACTGATGCAAATAGCTTCAAATGACTTTACAAACCACGGACTACTGGACAGCTTGTCTGGCAGTCCACCATTTCCCATCCGCAATGTTAATTCCATTGTTATAAAGAAGGTTTTGTACATGTTAAGTGATGTTGCACTGCCCGCAAAGACTATATAGACAAGGAGTTATTCGGTTGTTTAAACATAGATACCAAAGGCCATACGTAAGACCCTAGAGCATATGGAGCATTTGCTTGGGGCTGGCAGATATGACACGGGATGGATGGGAATGGTGCCATCTGGGATGGCAGTTGAAAGCCAAGTGGGAAACTCCAGGGCATCTAAAATGATACTAGATGCAAGTGACTGGGAAACTGAATTGTGTCTGTCAGATGGAATTAATTTCACAGCTATGTTTATTTTAGCTAATATTAGCTTTATAATAGTATTGTGGGCATAATGCAATATGCTCAATTTTCAAAAAGGTATCTCTCCTTTCTTTAGTTGGTAGAGGTCTTGGGCTTGACTCAAATGATGCTAGACACCTATGTATGGACAACTGAGAGGTTCTAAAGTATGCTGTTTGGCCTCCAGCTGCTGGCCCAAAAGAATATGGGAATTTTAAAATGGTGTTGGGCTCCTCCATTTGGGAAATTAAATCGAGCCTCTAGACAATATGGTTAGTGGCACCTAAAAAGCTGTTTGGCTTACCACATGCAGGTGTCTAATTCTGGGCATGCTAAGTTGCTCTCCATACTACAATGACAGCATTGGCCAGGTCTTCATTGACTATTGTGGGAATTTAGACATCCAGTTCACCGGTAGCTGTCCACAGTCAGGTTTGGTGTTTGTCCTTTTAAATATTTGGACAGCTCTCTAAAGTACAGTAACCTTCAGACACATTAAAGATAATGCAGCTAATAACACTGAAGGATATTGAGATGAAGAGGGTCCAGTTTTACCTGGCTTCTGTTGATGGCATTAAACTTTTAAGCAGTCTAGCAAGGGATAACTCCACTCATTTGTAGGCCTCATATCAGATAGAAAATTCTTCTGAAAGAGATGCTTACATCTAGTTTAAGTTCTTGGTCTCCTTAGAGGATTAAAAGGTTGCATAAGAGACCAACTTAAATTTCCTACTGTTTTCTCCTGGTGTTAAGAAGCTTTGGAGTTAGTGACAGCCAAATCTGAAGCCAAAGGATTGAAATAAACTGACTTTATTAATCTCCAAATTTTTAAAACTATATCTGTAATTACATGACTCTATGAAAGAGAAGATGCCCAGATGACACAAAACTAAAAGACAAGAAGATGAACATTAACATCCCCCCTCCGCCACGCACACACCCCTCCGCTTCCCAAACCATCTCATCTTGGGACAGATTCAGCCAAGCAGAGGGAAAGCGACACCACTTGGGATTTTCAGGAAAGGGGAGACACTCACTTGTGAGTGAAGCAAATGCTGATGGATGCTGTTAAACTGAGAAGTGCTTTAGTTCAAAGAATGGGAGTTAAAGGTGCTTTTACTGATGAGATCTTTGCTATATGGTTTTGATGTGCACAGGTCTTTTTTTTCTTTGCGCTGGTTGCTAATAACAAATGTTGAAACTTTTTAGCTTATGTTTGTCTGATCTGGTGCTTGGGAGTGAAGGAATTCAGCTTTATTTTAGCTGCTGCAAGGGGGATAGTTTTGCCAGGAGAAGGGGCGATAAGACCATTCTAAACATATTCCATTAGTCCTCACCCTATAAAGCTTCCAGACTGCAGTTTGGTGAACAATAGGGCAATGGAGCCAGCAAGTCACTGGGAATGTGTCTTTCTCCTATTGAAAAAAATACATCATTGTCATCATTTTTTCTTTTCTTTTTCCCCTAGATAAACTTTGTGCTTTTTATTGGCATAATTGTGATACTTGTGCAGAAACTCCAGTCACCTGATATCGGGGGCAATGAATCCAGCATTTACTTGTAAGTATAAATAAAGCAGTAATCAATTTAGATTTCTAATATACACATAGGAAAAAAGACAAAGTCAAAAAAAATACCTCAGCTAAATTAATCTGATTTTCAAAAAGAGTCACAGGATCTATTAAATTGCTTTGGTTAATTCTGACTGGGTTTTTTTTTAATCCAGAAGCCACTAAAGTGCATTTTAATGCCAGCTTTCACCTTTCTGTAAAAGACCTAGGAAAAAAAAAGCACAAATACAAGATTAAAAACAAACAAACAAACAAACAAACAAACCCAACAACAACAAAGAAAAACTTCTTTACAGGTCAGCTATTTGGAAATTAACATATTGACCAGGCATAAATATTATTATACTCATGGGACAGTCTGCTGTGCTTTGTATGTTCCAGGGGCATGGTCCAAAGCTCACTGAAAGCAGTGAGATTTTGTGAAAAGATTTCATTAACTTTGGACTGAATTCTAATTTAGGAAGATTTCCTAAAGTTGCTGATGTTCATGTTTCTTGTAACCTTGAATGCATTCCACTAGAGCCAAACAATTCCCCCACACAGGTAGAATTGCTTAAAAATACACAACAAATCCTAAAATTTCCCTTTAGAAGTTTTAAAATTTCATTTGTGATTTAGATTTTTTAAAGACGACATCCTTTTTGTTAGTTTCCACCTCATTAGAGGACAGCAATTAGCTATTTCAGAGGTCCTTATTCCCATTTTGAGTGCATGCAGTCATTCTCCATATAAAACTTGTATAATCATTTTGAATAACTAGGATATGTGGTGTTTTCTTGGCTTTTCAGCCTAAACACCATGCACATTTGCTTTGAATTTTTTCTGAGCTCTAGTGATTTCTAGCACTCATAAACATAGGTAAGACTATTTGATTTAGCACTGGATTCGTGGTGAAAAAAAGGCAAATCATGCAAACCTTAAATAAAAATAAAAGATGTCAGGGTAAAGGAGGGGATCCTTATATCTACTACTACTAAAAGTAGTACTTTTAAAAAAAATTAACCAGGGATGGGTTTCACCCTAAGTAACCACACTCATAGTATAATGATGTCACCCAGCTAAACGACAATTTTCAGAGAAAAATATGTCCTCCAGCTGCCTATTTCTTCCCTTCTTTCCTATTGTCTTGTTCGCATTTACATGAAATGACAATATATTATGCATCACTTTTTCATCTCTGTAGTGAAACATCTGCTTACTGAAAGTACTGCCCTGCAACTTTGCTCTAAACTGTGTTTCCATAGACAAAAATAATGCTTTAAATTCATTCTGCAGGTGGATGATTCTCAGAATTAAAACTCAGGAGGAAGTGTAGTGAACAGATTAACTGTCTGCATGGTTTGCCTAAGGTTGCATGAAGACTTCCCACGTATGTGCTGCTGGGAAGTCGTTCACTGAAGCTTAGATTGTAATTAGCACCCAAGATGTGCAGAGCTAGTTCTGATTACGACCTGCTAAGTGCATGTTTGGTGTCTGCTGCACAGCTCTCCCATATGAAGCAAAGCATGCCATAGAATCCAGAGATTTAACTAGATTATAAAACATCCTTGTCATTTTTGATCAATATGGTGACTGGGTTTTACTGATATTTTTCCTATGTGTATAGTTAGCCACCAAAACCAAGAGAAAACATCATATTTTCTGTTTCATTCGCTGCCATTATTTTTCATATTTTTTTGCAACTTTATAAATGGGTGTGTACGAATTGATCTTGCATTTATGTATGTGTTATGAAGTGGAGTGTTGTTTATCCAAACAGATTCGACAACAGAAAAGTCACACAGAAATCCTATAAAGAAATGAAATTAATAAGTCTATGCAGATATACACCAGACATACTCAAGATTTGAGCACACATATCCCGTAAAAAAAGAGCTGTTGTAACAAAGGAAAAGGATAGATCATAGTATGTTTATGTCACCATATTGAAATCTCTGTGGCATTTAGACTGTGGTCCATATTAAGCATTTTCCATGTCCTATTTTGCTGTTTCAAACTATTACACGTCATTCCATTAGACCAAATTCTCCATCTAGACCTTTATTCCACAACATATTTAAGTACTTTGCCTTTAGTACATGAGTCGGATGAGTTGTGGTTGAAGAAGGATGTTCAGCCTGTTTCTGAAGGTAATATCGTGTGGCATCTGCAACAGAAACTGAGATTTATTCTAGTATCAGTCTTCCAGGTTTTGGAATAACCCTTTAGCCAGGACTTCCATCATCAAAAAAGAAAATAAAAGACCCCACAAAAACTCAGTTATTGACTTTGAGTAGGATTTATTTTCTTCTTATATAAAAGGTATATGTTTACATTCAGGCCCTTTTAATGATTATTTCTGTTAGGAAAATTCACCTCCAGTTCTATTTTATAGACACTATGGTCATGGCTCTGCAAATCAGCTAAGCCTGTATCTGACTTTAAAAGCCGTGGGGATGTGCTTAAATTCAAAGGTTAATTATATATTGTTACCACTTTGCATTCATTATTAAAAATTCGCACTACTGAAGCTAGCTGCGAGCTATGACAGGAGAACAACAGAATAATGCACTGCTGGGGAACTAATGCTTAATTAATGTAGTGTAGCCATTAGAGAATGTAAGACTTGCTTTAAAAAAATCAAACAATAATTTGTATAATTTGCATAATTTGCAACACAATAACAAGTGCTTTACTCCCATAAAAAATCAGACTTTCTCTCTAAATAACCTGATGATCATTATATGCAATAGCCTTTGCCTTTAGGCTGACAAAAACTTGGAAACAGGTAGCTAATTCCTAACAATTTTCTGCAGCAGTCAAATGCTTTAGTGATTATAAACCCACATTTTATCAACTTGTTTGTTCAGGCTTTCATTACCAGTCTCATGCCTAATCGGTCTTTCTTCACATATTTAGTTCCCCCTTAAAGCTGCCTGCACGCTGCTGATCCCATTTCAGACTGAACCGCTCAAAATGTGTCAGATTCTGAGAGAACAATAATAACTCCAGCTTCCTTTTACTGATGTTTTAGATAGAAACTTCTCCTTATGGCTGAAATGACTGAGGGCTAGATTAATAAAAAATATCTAATCAGCTGAGGTAGGAATTAAAAAGGAAATAGAAGCCATATTTTTTATTGTTAATTTTAATTTTATGATTCTTGCTGTTTTTTTTCTGAGAACCTTAAGCCCATTTTAAACTTCCTCCCAATAGTCATCATAATAATTATTTAATTTTTAGTGTTAGGAGTGAATGGCCAAAGGCATAAAAAAGACATAATGTTTCTTGAACCATGTTCTCGTTTCAGTTAATCTCATGTCAGCCCTGAATAATTCCACCAAATTAAGCATCAATCCAAAGCAAGACCAGTAATGCAAATGCAATAGATTTTTATCTGAATGAGAAGTTCCGAGATCCTCAGGTGCTGGGGAAGCATAAAATGATATTGATCGTATTCCTAGTGCAATTAAGACAACTACCTGCATAGTTCAGACAGGTTTCTTGCCCCATATGGTGAATTAATTGCATAAATAATTGTAATGTGCCGTGGTCATGAACATGACATGCTTAATCCTATAGTACAAATAACAGTTTCTTGTATTTGTACCTGTATATTCCATCCAGTCAGATCTTACTTAATGTGCTTCTAAACAGAAAACAGCCTGATTTTTAGCAATCTCCAATTGCACAGTTTGTAAATATTTTGAAGAAGTAGTAGATTTGGGGACACTGTTACAGCGTATGCTGGAAGCCAGGTAGCACCGCATCAGAAGTTCATGAATCCAAAGTGCACTCACAGTTCTGGGGACTGGAAACACATATTCACAACCTTACTATGGCTGGTTCATCACACAGTGTGCCACATCAGGCCCACATTATTTGCATGGATTTTCATATATCAGTTCCTTGTCTGGAATTTTAGGAAACGGATAATAAATTCATCTGGTAAGGCTTCAGTGTTTCCTGTGAGAAATCCAGCCAATAATGTGTAACATCACATGTCAGAATCTGCTTTCGGGCATCCTGGTTTTGGTCAAGCTGTTGCAGAGAGAGTACATTCACCCCCCAAAAATCCATATTCTTATAGAAATACCTACACAAAACTTAAATCCACGCTATTATTTTCATGAGCATTGTTGCACTGCTGAAAGATTCATTACAGACAGAAGGTCATCTAACAGTATCACCACCATAAACCACTACAGTATTTAAGTAGGTATGCATGATGTAGATGCATGCTGGAATAACCCTTAAGGTTAAAAAGGCCCACACGTTTCCATCAAGTCTTTGCTTACTCATTCATTTTCAAGGATCAAACACATTTAACTGAAAAATCTGCTTTTTTTTTTTTTTTTTATTATTTCCAGTTTATCATGAATAGTACAATTTGGGAGGGGGGAAGCTTGTTTCTGCTTTTGCTTTAACAGATTCTTCATAAATTTTGTATCACATGTTGAAAACTCATTGAAAAGAAAATAAACCCCACATATATCTAGCTAATTCAGGTCTACGTCATTCCTCCAATCAGCATCTTGCTGGAAAGAAAGGAGAAACATGGCATATATCATAGGTAGGTATGATTTTACATACGGTGCAACCTAGAGGGTTAGGGCAGGAAAAGCAATGTTGTAACACAAATGTTTTGGTAAACAACACTCCTCTACAGTTCACCTACAAAGTCACTGGACACTCAATGATTCATTCTGCTACCGCTTTGTCTTGCTGCAAGTGCTTAGACTGCCAGTATGAATAATTATTGACATGGTCTTCATGCCAAAGTCTCATTTTGACATGAAAATGGCAGATGTTTGATGAACAGTATATTCTTTAGTATGGCACTTTAATTTCTTAGCCCCAGGTACTATCAGTTGAGTGCTGGAATGCCCACTAACCCATCAATGAAAGGAGCTTGTGTCCCTGGGCTAATCCTTCTCTACCACAAGAAAATACCATGGAAAACGTAGACGATGATCATTTGGTGTCAGTGCATGATTAGCAAGGACCTAGTTCTCATTTCTAAGAAATGCTAGGAGAGTAGATGTTTGCTACTGTGATCGACACTAATTCTTGATCGACTTATTTAATGCTCTAGAGAAAATGTTCTCATTCACAACTACTATACTTCTCATTTACATTTCCAAAGACTAATTATTATTTGGGGTGTTGTTTTAAAGGTTTTTTGGTTTCTGTTTTGGATTTTTTAGCTGGGAGGAGGGTATTAATTTGTGCCAAATCTTTTCAGGTAGGGATTGGAAAAAAAATTGAGTGTACTCATTAGGAATGTAAGATCATGTAGGCTATGTACCATAATTAGCAAGAACATAATTACACAGGGATTTATTTATTTTCAGATAAAGTAATTGAAAACCCTGTTCTGCTTTGATTATCTATCTATAGATTTTCTGTCATCTCAACTACTATAAAACCAAATAGCACAGAATATTTAGTGTGTTTATAATGTTTCTGCGAGCTGTTATTCCCATTGAACAGCTGAGGGTATGATGCACAAAGAGGGCTACTCAAAATCCCCCTCGGTGCCTGTGGCAAAGAGAGGAACACGAACATACGTCTTTGGTTGTCAAATCTAGCTTCCTGACATAAGCACTGTCCTTTCATCTAGTATGCATCTTTTACATTCTTACAGTGATGATGGGATCAGACCTAAAATTATGTCCACCTTGAAAGTGGTTTTGTTATTTCATGGGTGACTTGCCAAAGGGATATTCCAAAAGAGCAAATCAATATTTTTAAAGAAAATCCCACCCATTTCCAATGACATACAAGCGCTTTACGAGCTTTGATAGGATCTGATTTTGAAATCATTGATCACAAGACTTATTTCTTGCAGTTACAAGATCAACTGTGATGAATGTAATGTTAAAAAGTGATCTGCTTTTGTTATTTTGAAATCCTTAGAAGGTGGTTAGAGTGCAAGTCCATTGTGCCTTGGCCTGCCCAAGTGTTGTCTGTATGATGGAGGCTGACTCCTGTCATTTTCGATTTTGAAGTAGCAATGAAAAATAGGATGACTTTGTCTTTAAACACTATTTGTGCACATTGCTGTAAGGTATTTTTATGGGCAGTTTTATGGTTTCAGCGGATATATGGGCAGAGGAAAGGATACAACACTGATTTATGTGGTTGATGAATTAGCTGACTTTTTTGAAATCTGCCTGAGTTTGTGCTTAACAATTCTCCATGCTCTGTGGCAGCCTTAGAGAATGAAGTTCTTTGTCCACAGATTGTGTCCTAAATGAGGGGAGCACAGACTTTTTTCCCCATTTGTTACAAGAGCAAGCCACAAACTGGAAAAGAGCATGTTTACATTAAAAAAGCAGCCAGTAATAGATGGTCCTTCTCTAGAAAGATCAAGGAGGTGTGCAGGTTAGGGAGGGAGAGAACAATGCCGTGTTATATTCAACAGTGTGGTTCTCTTTGTAGAAACGTCCCTTCCATTTTTTAAGAAGAAACAGTAATGCAAATCTTGATGCAATCTCAGCAGTTCTTTCAAGGGTTGGATTAGCCCTAACAGCCCTGTTTCCAAGGAGGTTTAGGCACAAAAAAAGGCTAAATAGTGTCTTAGGAATTCCCATTGAAATGTTAGTAGCATGTATCTGGGTATTTCAGACCTAAATGTCTTTCAAAGCCAGTACCAAAACCACCATGGCTTGATTGCCATAACTGCTATGGAACGGCACTCATAACATCTGAAGGCTCAAGCCGGAGTGCTCTACATAAAAGAGTTTGTGTCTGTGCTTGCGCACCTGTGTAAACACAGGTCTTTGCCTACACATGTACTGTCTGAAATGCTATATATATCTAAAATTGTTCCAGCATTGCTTTGTAAAAGATCACAAATACTTTAGCAATGTAAAGCACAATATAAAGCTTCTTACTTTAATGTGAGACTGACTGCACTTAACTAAATTGCCTGTAATATTCTAACCTCTGCCATGCATTCAAGTTTACTGATTTGCAAAAATAATGTAACCTTCCTAAAGAAAATGGGGTACAGACCGCAAATGTGTTTCTAAAGTCACTGCACTTCATCAAAGTGAATAACCTAATTTTGATCTGTATTGATAAACTTCGGTTGTCATGGAGACCAGCAGGATAGAGAACGTCCAGTGCCTAAGGCCATTCATCTTTATGCATTGCCCATGGATTTGAGTGTAGTGTTGTATCCTTTATCAAGGTAGCTTACTTACTGGGAAAGATAATGGATCTGGATATTCAGATAATTTTTCAGAAACCTCAAACTGAAGCTAAATTGAGAGCATCCAAATTAGACCATTCTGGCTGTTTTCCCTTTCCCTCCTGCATTGCTCATAGCGAAGTTTCTTATTTTGAATGCTTGTTAGGCTGAAAGGGATAGATCTGGAATTTTATTTGTCCCCAAATCAGTTTGCACCTTTGTTTCTTTGAATCGGTCACTTAGTGTAAAGATAAATGTGGAGTTGAAGCAACTGGTCATGCAGCAGTTGTTGCGAGACTGCAGACAATGGGCTATAATTCTGACATCTCTGATCTTGAACGTGCTTTTGATTTACATCAAAGCTTGATGCACACCAGCATCCATGGTCTTCCATTTACTTTTTGCTACCATTCACGTTTTTGCCTCTACCATATGAGAACAAAAGGAGTTTAATTTCCCCTCAGTGTCTCTGCTTCTCCTTGCCATCGATTTCTTGTGTCTCACTTCAGCAGCTAGCATGCTTCACATCCAGTGGTTTTAGTTTTATGTCTGAAGAATTATTAGGATGTACTTCAAGCGAGTACATAGTCCTCTAGATTCTGAGGTGTAGAAGGGACAAGTAAGATGGTGCTGTCACAGTGCAGGAGGTTTTCTGATCTGGAAGGGTGAACTTCTCATGAGGCTCTTGTAACTAACACTGTGCATAAGAGGAACTGTGTGGTGCAAACTAGGTAATTGGTTAATTGTCCAGGAGCAAATTCTTCCTGCCTTGGAGAGTACAAGTACACACTCAAAGGCCACCGGATCGCAACGGCTTAATATAGAATTAAGTCTCAATGAAGATAGTTTAGACAAATGTGTACTACCTCAAGATCAGACCAATCCAAAGTCGTGCATATGATTCACATCAGTCTTAGGACCTCATTTGCTGTGCACATGTATCATTACTGAGAGATTTCCAAACTGTAATTCCTCTTACATGTTTCCAATGAAAACACTGGAGTCGTTCAGCTGATTAAATGTTTGCAAGCCCAGGCCTTTACAGCAAAGGCAACATTCTCGTTTTTCATTAAGGAAGGTTATAGACATGGACTGAAACTTTGATTATTTTCTGCAGGGATATGATATAACATGTAAGGCAGGTGAGGCGAAACAATGTAACTGAAGCTTCAGAGCTGCAAATTATATAAACTCAGTGTAGTTATACTGATGCTGAGCTCTGCCAGCTGGCAGGACTAGGACCTGTCTATAATGCTTGGAAATCCACTTCTTGTGGCAGACTGTGGCAATAAATATTCTGTGGATTTTGCTCATGTGTTTGTTTTAAGGATAATGAGCTAATCACATTCTTGGGTATTTTACATCTGGATTTGGATATGCATATTCTTCATTTCAAAGAGTAAACCTATAATCAAAACCATTTAAGAATCTCATTTGGTGTGGTACCTTTTTCTCACTAAACATGCTATTGTCTTCTACACTACAGTTATGTTACTGCACCTCCATCAGAATTATTCCATAATGCATGACATTACTTTATGCTCTGGAGTCAGTGAGAATAACCTAGCTTGTTAAAATAGAATGTTGAGAGCTAATGCAGAGGAAGGATCAGGACATGTAGCCTTGAAACTCCAGTTCATTTAAAGACTGTTTTTGATGGAAGTATTCTGCTCTCTACTACCAGCTTTCTTCTCTAGAGCACAGTTAAATATTAAGCTTTCTCTCTTCATTATTTAATCTTGGATGGCTTTCATCATCCTTGCATGTCCACCCTATAGAAGTTAGCAAAGCCAAGAATAAACAGGATAAAGATATTTTTTGGCTCTCTTTGACCATTCTGTTTCATCTTCAATCCTCAGTTCTGCACAAAAGTCAGAATTATTGGACAAAAAGTGCCAGTTCAAATTCATATTTGTTAAACATTCATTTTCAGCCACAGCTGTAGTCTGCAAGTAGTAATCCAGCTTCAGCCTCTGGAGAGGTGATACTGGTTTCCTCATAGACATACTGTTTCTTTGTCAAATTATTGTTATAATTACCATGCTAGCTTTCAGTTACGATAGTTTTAAACCTAACTTTGGTGCAATTAGAAGCACACTCATGTAAAGTGTATAGAGGGCATTAAATGTTCTCTAATGTAGGAGCTTTGAAATCCATAGAAGACCCTCATGAGGTTTCCTACATACGTCCTAGTTTTTAGCTTGAAGTTCATTGACTTTGCAAGTACATAGGCACTTAAAATGCAAACCTTCTTTATGTTCCACCAAATCACCAAAAAGAAAAACGATACATAGAGTTGTCTAAGACACACCTACTCAAAACAGCAAAGAGAAACAAAGCTGACCTCTCAGATGTTAAACCAATGCAAGAGCCCTAAAAAATAGAGACCAGAAAGTCAGATGAAAAAAAAAAAATTACTACCACCCATTAAAGACAATTGATTTTAATGTGTTTAAGACAAGGACTGGTAAAGGAGACCTCACACTTTCTCTTTTTTTCCAACTTGTTTTCAGATTGTTCTCAGGTGTCAGAAGATGATTCTGGAATACCTCAGACCCCTTAGAGAGGTCAGGGGAAAGATTTTTTTGGTGTGGTGGTGTTAGCAGTAAAAAATAGAGCTCTAGGTAACAAGAATAAGACTTTGGCAAAAGATGACTAGACTAAGACTTTTGGACTTGTTTTCAATTGACAGGTAGAAAAACAGAATTGTCTCTTTTATGAAGAGCACAACAATGCTCTAACAACTTTCAGCAAGACAGCATGAGACCCACCTGATTTAATAAGATAATCATGCTGGGCTCCTTCCAGTCAGTAGAAATCTACCCAGTCCAGAGAATAAAATCCTTGGTACAACTTACGTGATTTTAAACAAGTTGTTTAAAATAGGTCAGATAAATCTCACTTTGTGGTCTGTTTCTCACCACTGACTGCGAAGCTAGCCTGGGATGACAAGGTAAAAGGCATACAGCTATATCGTTAACTTCAAAAATTAGATGAGTGGGAACTAAATAACAACTTTGCTGAGAAGCTCCCATGCTTATTCTGTGTCTGGATGAGAGTGGTGAATGAGTCTTCTTGTACACAGTGGATCAGGGCCCATAGTCACTGAGGCAGGATGGAGTTGTGTAGTCTGTTTTCTGCTCACAGAATAAGTTCAGTTTTCCAAACTGTTTACATCTGATCTGTAAAGTCCAGGGGTTTTGTAAATTTAGTTGGTGTTTTGGCCAGGAAAGAAGTCTAGCTTCAGGAAATCCTTAACTGTCGAGTAGCAAGGAATAGAAGTCCCCAATATCAGCTATAGGTAAATAGGTGTGTAGCATAAATAATAGATCGTATGGCTCAATTTTTTTTTTCCCCTCTCTTTCCCATACAATCTTTCTACTTTCACTTTGGTTAACTTTTTACTGTATTTTTCAGTACTTTATTTCATTGATTTGTTTCAACGTTCCTTTTCCTACTACTACATGGTTGCCAACCCTATTTGTAGTGAGGTTACACAGAATTACTTGAGCAGGGTGCACAAAGATTCTTATTGAGGCACAGTTTTAATGTGTGTGAATCAAATTCTACCTTTATTGTGTTTTCCCAAAGGATTCCCCTTCTGCATATTCAGAGACAACCCACACTCTCTCATTCCCTGTGTGCTATCAGTGGCCTAAACCCAGAATCCTGATCTTTTTCATTATGGACTACATGGCCTGGGTAATAGAGCGTAACTTCATTCCCTTGAATCAGGATGCTCGTTTTACTTCTCTTAAGCACCTCTGAGAAACCTACAAAGTGTTTAGAATTGAATTGCAACTACCTTTGCCTCGATTTTGTGTACTGTCTCATTTGCATTAACTGGCCAGATGTCAGGGTGTTCAGTCTGACAAGATGGTCTTCAGCCACATCATGCATCACTCATTTAATCCTGGGAATGTTTAACTTTTTCTTTCCCCTTCCACCCTAGCACCCTCCCTCTTCCTCTCAGATGCAGCTGCAGTCCATGCACAGGACACATGCGGTGAGACTCAGCTTGTTTGCCTCTAGCTGTCTAAAGTCTCGTTTTTAATCTAAGCAGTCCAGTCATCGTCTATGGTCAAACGGAGAGACTAGGGCACGTCTATAAGACAATGCACCCCGTATGTCTTGGATGCCTCTGTTACACAGGTCAGGTCAGCCTCTGGAAGTGCCTGTTTCTTTCCGTGATTGAACGAGTTAAAGGTGATAGTTCAGTTTAAATTCGTCTTGGATACATATAGTTAGATGTGACCAATTCCATTCTGTGTGTGCCTACAGAGACCTGAGGATCCTGCCCTAATTCATGTACTGTTTTGATATCCATAACCTCATTTATATTATTTTTTTCTTATTTGGCTGTTTTTTCCGCCTTCCCATTTCTTTCTGGTTCCTGCCCCCCCCGTCTCTTCTCTTTTTCTCCCTTTCCTTCCACTAGTGTTTCTACTTTGATAATAAATAAAGTTTTTAAAAAGGGAGGTGGAAGAAGGAAATAAAATTCCTTTCAGTTCTGTTCTTTAAAGATTTTGGGTCACTTTACAATATCTAACATCAGAGAGATGATCCTACCTAAATTAGATAGGATTGCAGAAAAAATACTAACAGCACTAAAATATTAATGTTTTCTTAAGAAGTACTGGCAAAGTTTTCCATCAAAAACCCATGTGTAAACATCCCCTCATTGGGTAGGGAGCAGCAGTTAATTCTTAGATACTATTTTCAAGATCAACTCTGTCCTTTTTGATAATTCTAGCAAATATCAAGTGCTGTCATGTTAGGTCTACTCAGTAGAAAAACCTATAATGAAAATCAATCCCTGCCAAATAAAACAGGGCATAGACAGTAAAGGAAACATGGGTGCGGATTTTGTTTCCCAGATTACCATGGCAACATTAGGCATGTCATTGAAGAACACAACGCCCTACAATACCCCACGACTGAGAGTTTTCAAAATGACTGTTGATTTTTAGATCTTACATTTTCAGATTGTGTACCCTAAAATGCCTTCATAAGCACTGCTCTTCAATACGTGCTGAGCAGCCCTCTTGTGGTAAAAATTGGTCTGATAAAATGTGTTTCAGATCAGGTGATCAAAAAATGAAGCACTCAAAATCCATAGTCACTTTTGAAAGTCTCAGTCATAGTAAAAAGGAACTATCTCTAAAACTTCACTCCTTCTTTTTGATCAGTTTTATCTGACAATTTATGCACAACTCAACTCTGTGAAAAAAAGAGGCAGTGCAAAATTTTATCACAGAAGTGATGCTGTAAAAGGAACAGTCATTTTCACATTTATTTCCTTAGCATCATGCAAGAAATGAGATTCATTCTGCAAGCTGAAACATGACTTCTATTTCTATTTGCTGGATGTGTGCATGCCACAATACTGTATTCTTTCTAGCTCTTATGCTATAATCTTTAATAACAAGGGAGTTGTCAGGTTTTGATTACCCAAAAGGAAACAAAACAAAATAAAACAAAATAAAACTCTAGCAAATGGGATTGGCTTAAAGGAGTTAACAATAGGGAGAAAATTAATTTGTTTTCAATTTAGTCTATTTTACTAATAAAGTTCAGCTTATAAACTGCATCTTCCATCTATGTTTAGGTGAACACAAATCTTAGACAGTGCGTATTAGCAGAGCAACAGAAGCAGAGTTTGATTTGCTTGAATAAAGTTAGATGTTCATCTTGTAAGGAATTGCTTTAAAAAATTGTTATATTATCCATTATAGTCAATGGGGATTTAGTCAGGGTAGTCAGTGGTGTTTGGTGTGCTGTTCATCCCAACCTAAAGTGGGTGTCTAAAATAGGTCAGGCATACCCTGACCAGTAATGTGTATTTCTCTCCCAACTACTTATTCTCTCTGATGATTCTCAAGAGTCCAAAGATGTGCAGTTTACTTAGACATCTATACTATAAATGTCCAACTTTCCCTGAGGTGAATCCCACCAAAATAACTGTGTGTTGAAAATAAAACAGAGCAAAAAATCTCCTCTTGAAGGTTGACAAGAAATTACTGTTTTCAATTCTCATGTTTTTCAGCCCATCATAACAGATACAAAATCTCTTACAAGATCCCTCAAAATGCCTTCCCATGTTGTTTCAGATTACCCTTCTTGACACCTGATTTAAATTAGCCTCTCTCTGGCTAGTTGTAAACATCTCATTCTCCATAGCAGCTCTTTCTAGAATACAACATGTGGAGATCATGGTCCTGGTCCATAGTATATGTGCCTTCCTCTTTTATGACCACACCTGTCTTAGTGTGTGTGACAAAACCAGAAGCGGTACCTCTGAATTACCAGTCAGACATGCCGTTTCCATACTGAACTCCCCTCCCCATGCGTAAGAAAGCTGGGCGAAAAAGTGCTTTGGTGTCCTTAATAGTACTCTTCACTAAAAAGAAGGGGTCCACGCTACCTTAGGTACTTACCCGTGAAAATGAGGAACATCTGATCCAATTTCATCTTAGATTAATCTCCATCCTACAAGTTTCTGTTACTAATTGTTCTCCACAAGCGTGCAGTCAACTTTCATTTACTATATTGTTCTGTTACCCTCCGTACAACGCCAGACTGCAAAGGTCCTGTGTATTTTGGATGCGTAACGCTGCCCGCCTGCCTCCAGGTTGTTCAGTCTTTGGTTTGTCTGTGAATCAACGCAACGCAACACAATTGCCAGCGACAGCCAGTGCATTTTAATTTTTTTTTGTTTATTTTTGCTTCAGTCAAGCAGCTGGTTTGTGCTGTAATTTCATTCTGTCATGTCCGCTTTCCATCTTTGTGACATGTCTCATGAAATGTGTTGAAAGTGACCTACCTTGGCCTGTTCACAATATGCTGAAAAAAATGCTAATCTTGTCATATTTAGCAGCTGCGTTCAGAAATGCTACTGTAAGCCTAAGAGGGCTAACCAGCACTCTTGCAAGATGTCAGAACTATCTACCATTACCCTGTAAGTGTACGCAATCCTGTGACCTTACTGTGTTTGTATGACGCATGTTGCAAGTAAATGAATGGATATTAGCAGAGGGGTAGTAACCAGGGAGCAAGCATTCATTTAGCTCCTGTTGCATGTAGAATTTTTTGTTGTTGTTCTGTGCTTTTGCTGATGCACTGCAATCAAGGATTTAAAGGTTATTTTTTAAAAATTTTTGTAATTATGGCTGATGCTACTTATGGTTTTGGGTAGTGTCTGTATAGAAACTATTAATAGTTGCTTTTTATTATACAGCAAAGAGGTGAGCGCTGGTCATACTGAGAGTAAATGTTTCACCTGAAAGTTTGCTAGAACAACAGAGGCAGGGCAAGATTGAGTGAATCAGTCTCTCAGCTGGTGTAAAACATCTTATGTCCATTGAACTGAGTGAATTTGTGTTAGTATACACCCTAGGGTGAGAAAGGCTAAGGTTAACCTAATGTCAAAATATTATGTGTCTAGTCAGAAGTCATTGTCAAAGATTTGCCTATGGAGAGTGAGGCATCTAGAAAAGCGAATAAATGCCATTTAGTGTAAAGACGTGTAAATAAACCACCTAAACCACCTTCTCAAAGTGCACCTCACTCTTTGTTACTTGTACAAGAAGCCCACAGGATTCATTTAGGTCAGGTATACCTTTCAGAAATCTTTTATACATTATATTTCCTGATGAACTTTCCCCTGAATTTCACAGCAGTCTTATGAGTGCAAATGAACACTCTCAGAGATGTCCTGCCACATCTATTCAACAGTGCAGTATTTTGAAGAAGAATAGTTAGTAGATATCTTTGACACCATTAAGGAAAAAAGGTTATTTTGTAACTTATAGCTGCATAATTTGTTATGTTTGTTAGCTAGAAAAAAACATTTAAAACATGAAAATACATTTGCTCTGTGATTTCACATCTCCTCAAGATGTTTAAGATGTAGACCAATGAAGATGCTCAAAAGATTCAGTCAACAGACTGACACTGTGCAAAAGCAGAAAAAATAGAAAATAGGAGAATGGTCAGCAGGTCCATATTCTACATTGAGAGAAGCTTGAAGTTTAAGAACAGCTAAGTAAAACTAGGGCCTACATTTAGGAGGAGATAGTTTGAAATACAAAGTTCACTACTTAACCCAAAACCTGATGCTGCATAGTCTTCATGTCGGGCCTTTGCAATGAAACAAATTTCACATGAAGTAAGTGCAGTGTTTCAGAAAGATGGTACACTGACAACTCTCCAAGGTGAAATCCTCTACCTAGTCAGTGGCAAGAAGAGTTCAGCCTAAACAGGAGCCTCAAAAAACTCTGTACACTTCCAATAAACATAATTAAACCTTATTTTTTGTGTTAAGATATGAAAGTCTCCATATGCTTCCACTGCTTTTCAAGTCCTTAGTCTGAAGATGTGATTTATGCATGGGAAGATTAAAAAGCTGTAATCAATTCCTGTGTTTAGGTGTTACCTCACGTCTTCAAAAGTGATCCTACGGATGTAATTAAGCTTTTGGAAAAGACATGCATCTGTCAGGGAGATTATTAAGGTTCCTGAAAGTCACATGTTAACTATGGTTAACATTCTTTTGATAAAATACATACTTTGGTTTATTAAACATGAGCTATATTAAGCAGTTCATTACTAATGACATCCTGTATCTTCATGGTTTGCTCTTTATCCTTCTATTTAAAATATTGTCATGATTAATTTTTGTACATATTCATCACTGAGTTATGGCCAAAGAGATGGGATTCCACTAACCTAAACTTTACAAGGCAACAGTGAAGAAATTTATATGACAAACTCAGTCCAGATTCGCTTTGTAGTCAATGGAGAGACTTTGGGTGCGATAAGGCCTTCCTTAGGGACAGGTGATTTGTCCTTGCGCATAAGTGCCTGTTACTCTTCATTGACAATAAAAAGAATATAGGTGTGGAATTAATTTAACTAAAAATAGATGTCGTCATTGCAGGTATCTCTTAACTCTAAGCTAGTCAATGTATACATGCATTCAGTACATGCCCGTGGGGTTTACAACAGGAGTCACCTCCTCTTAAAGAGGCATCTATAGCAGGCAAGAACTATTCCTTAAAAGCGCATTTTTCTCTGCCTCAGCTTTAGACATATTATGTTAATAATTTCACTACGGATATATACATTATGTATGTCCAAACCTTGGTGAGATGAATATTGTTCTACATGACTACCACAGACTTTGATGTCTTCACTGCAAAAGTTTATATTTGATCAAATTAATTTCACTTAAGACTCGGCATTTAAACTAAACAATTCTCTTAAATTGAAGAGGCAGGCCTAAATAGCAAAACAACAACTATATAGTCTTCCTTCAAAGGCTAGGGCTTGAAGGTCTTTAGCTTCTTTTGACAGTCTGTGATATTTTGTCTTAAAAAAGTTGGGTGATGAGAACCTCTACAACCAGGGCAACAAGCTCTTTGCCGGGGTAAAAGTTATTTTGCATTTTATCCTTAGCTTAATAGCACACAGTGTCATCTGCCAAATCTTGTATAAGTTACAATAGCTTTTTGGGGCTACACAACTTTGCAATTAGTCCAACAGAAGCAGCTACAGTCCCAGCAGAAATGGCACAAGACACATCCTTGGAGATACCTGGAACTGATGGGAGAGTAAGCTCTAAGCTACAATTTTCGCCTCTCTCTCAGAGACAGAAAAAAGAATGACAACCACAAATTTCCTTACACAATTGCTTCTGGAGCTTCAGGTCCACTGATGTAGAGGACCCATATTTTCTGATGGCCTCCTTCATTCATTCTAAACGGCATCATCACGTATTCTGCGCAGCAGTTCTTAGAGTTGTACCTGCAGGTTCTAAATCTAGAGATATATCTTTGTTACATCCCATTCACAGAAGCTGGAAGAAGCTATTTAGACCATTTAGAACCCATTGTTCCTTGTTCCCTATTGCACAGTTGCTAAAAATACTTGCGGTTTTTTTCATCTGATATACAGTTACTGTATTTGTTTAGGTCACAGCATTAATTTGTCTTCTCGAAACCTGTTTTAAAATGCACAATAGGAACACACTGGAATATTCAGTAGAAATCACTGGAAATTCTACTCAGCAATGCAATGTGTTGTGATTTTCATTTCCAATTCATGCCCAGTTATGTCCCGTGTAATATCCATAGACACTTCCGCAGCCTCCTTAATAAGTGTGGATGTGCAATGGAAAAATAAAGATATAGTTCCTTTAAATACTGGTCAAAGTCAGATAATCTTTCTACTTTCTGTTCCTTTTACTATAAAGATATCTTTCCATAATTCAATAGAGGAGTGAGGAAAAACAGTGGACACCATTATCTGTGTCTTTTTGTACTAACACTTTATGGAAAGGCCACATTCATAGTCTTACTATTGGAGAAAATCTTATGTTTAAACTGTTTCTAAGGAAAATAACAGCTGAAAAATAGAATGTTAGCCTCAACAAAAATTGAAATACAGCTTGCTTTTTTTTAAGTAACCTTAAGACATTCTTCTACCTGTTGGAATGTAAACAAGACTTTTGCTAGACGTTTTAGAGAACATATCTCTTCTAAACAGCCAGTTTAAACATAACTTAATGATTATTGTCCTCAAAACTTTTGGATCCATCCCCTGAGTTTCTTGCTTGTCTGAAAGAGTGTCGGAAGAAAGAAGCATGAATATCTTTGGCTGTTACACTCCTGAGCATTTCACTGTGTCCTTTAACATCTTCATTTCACTATTGTACATAAACTTACACATCTCACAGATGCTGTGTTAAGTCTTCTTTCTTCCTAATGCTCTTGAAAAAACAACAATTCATCATCATCCACACCATCATAAGTATCTCTCAAGTTTTTCTTATTATTAAAATCTTATTTTCCTCTTTATTGATCTTAATAGTCTATAAAATTCAGAATGTGTTTTTTTCTTACATTTCATGTATTTTCTTCCTGACCATTATGACAATATTGAAGACAGCATCTCACATAAGTTGATGATGACATTATATTTCAAGATCCTACAAACTAATTGTATGATTAATCAGATACAATTAATGCCAGAAAACTGACAATAAAAAGTCTTCCTCCGCATCTTTCTGAAAATTAAACTCCTATGACTGCAGTGAGATACAGCCTACTAATAGACAATTCTATTTTGACTTTTAAATCAAGATAACTTTTATTCTTTTGTTGTTGTTGTGATTAATTTTGAATACAAAGGGTAACAGATTTTGAGATGATACTTCTTTGTCCAGTTTACTACCTTAATTTCATTTCTTTTTTATTCCATGGCTAGTTTAAGATACTTAGGTTCTTTACATCCTTTTTTGTTTATGGAGATAATATTTTTCTATAATCTTTTCCACAATAGTTCTGTTTCTTATCATTAATCTGATTACATGTCCATAGAGAAAAAGGACTAGAAGGGACCTTGAAAGGTCTTTTAGTCCATTACACTGGGTCACTCCTGTATAGCATGCTTTTTCTAGAGATCACCAAAGTTGGAGACGCTATATGCTTTTCATCAACCTGTTCCAAGATCGTCCCTCTCTTCTTTTTAAAAAAATGGTCAATATCGAACTTGATAATTCACAAGAACTGTATTCTCTGCTTTATGGAGTCTTTCACCAAGACTAAGATTTGGTGTGCATCGGACTAATAAATCATGTATGTTTAGTACAATCTCAAGGCAAGGGCTGTGATGTATTTATCTCCATTAGTGCACGAAGAATGACTAAAGGACACCAGCAATGAATTGATGTCTCATTTCCAGTTTAGTATTGGATATAACAGCATATGTTCACAGAGTTCTTGCAGATGTATTAATTAAGTGTTCACTTTCAGTAAGACAAACACATCATTTTTGGGATGTTGTTGAGCATGTATTAGCAAATTCAAATGTCTCTGCAATATACCATATAGGTATAAACAGAGTGAGCATCTGAATTTCAAAAAGTATGCAGTTCTTCCAAAAATCTTTATGGCTTTTTAGCTTCCTTTGTCCCCCATCTACCTCCTTAACTTACTTGAAGGAAGTCAATCATATTTTTTCCTGTTTGAAAATCTAGAGGTTACTTTAGGTCACTTTGTTTATAATAAAGCACTTGCCTTATTTTTAGGTCATCTTTTTTTTTGCTTTCTCTTTGGTATTTTTGTTGCTCAATCAGCAAATTACACTGACCAAAACATGCATAAGTCTTGGCTGGACCCCTTCTTTTGGGGAATTTCATCCATACTCAGTTAAGCACTTACAGGTACACACATTCATTTCCAGCCCTTTTGTTTATATCTACTGAGTTTGATTTCCCTCTAAAACCTCTTTATTCTGATGTAATGGAAATTAGTTACACAATGGAATTACACTTAGGTTTCCAACAGTATAAATGAGACCAAAATCAGGACCTTGAGGAATAGTTATGAGTATAAGAACATACAGGGGTTTTTTAGCTTTATTAGTATTGCTGGTTTGGAATTTTTTGCTGCGCAGAAATATATTCAAATACGCACACACGCGCGCACACACACACACACACAAAGTGATTTCAAACACTCCACTGGGATTAAGCAATTGGGTGAGAGGTTTATTATTGTGTTATGGTAGCAGTCTGAATCCCTTAGCAAGATTACCCTCCTCATGTTTGGCACGGTAGAAAAAATCCCCACTTATAATAATGCAAATTAAAATAACAGTACAGAATATTAAGCATTGCTAATGTGCTATTATTGTAGCAGTGTGAAGAAGTGGGAGCAAACTACAGTGTGTGTGAAATCACTGTTTGGGAACAAATGGGAATGTTGTATATTTGTTTGTGTAATTACACAGTGTATGTATTTCCCAAAAGGGAGGCAACAAAATATTTTCTGTGTTTTCTTCTTTAATTAAAGAACAAGTTGTTTATTACAAAGTTGCATTAAAGTTCTTTCACTCTATTATAACAGGAGACTGGCTCGCTCTACACTACTGCTTATCCCCTTGTTTGGAATTCACTACACGGTGTTTGCTTTTTCTCCTGAAAATGTCAGTAAGCGGGAGAGACTAGTATTTGAATTGGGACTGGGATCTTTCCAGGTGATTATACAGTGAATTCTGCTTTTGTTAAAAAGAAATCTCTATTCACTATAACTACTTTGCATGCACAGTTCTCAGACTGTGTATTTGTTTATTTATGTATGTTTTGTATCCTAGGATTTTGGGGTTTGTTTGTTTTAACTCCAGCTGTTTTCTAGCATTTACTGAAGGATTTGAATCACATTATTTTTTTTCTCTCCCATTTACCTAGGGTTTTGTTGTTGCTGTTCTCTATTGTTTCTTGAATGGGGAGGTAAGACTTTTAATATTTAACCTCCCTCACCCACCATCCCATGCCATTGCCTTGTGGGAGTAACCGCTATTCTAATCCTTCACCGTAACTCATCATCTACCATATTCCTAATACTGTAGGCCGAATCTCACATTGTCTCAGAAAAGAAAGAGGATGTGTTGATGTCTTTATTAAACCAAAACATTGGCCTTGCCAGAGATGATGGCTCAGATTAATGCTTCCTAACAGAGGATGGGACTATACTGGGCTCTTTCGTTACGTCATCCCAGCTGCAGAATTTTGCACATGTCCCTGCTGAACTTCATACAGTTCTTGCTAGCCCACTCTTCCAGCCTGTTCAGTACTCTCTGTAAAGTGGCTCTCCCTTCTGACATGTCCACCTCATCACGCAGAGGGGTGTCATCAGCCAACTTGGTGAGGGTGCTTTCAATCCCATCATCCGGATCATTTATGAAGATGTTAAACAGTATGGAGTGCAGTATCAATCCCTGGATGATCCCACTAGTAACAGGCTGCCAGCCTGAGTAAAAACCATTGTTCACCACCTTCTGAGTGTGGCCTGTTAGCCAATTTCCTACCCATCTTGCAGACCACCCACCCAATCCATATCTTGTCAGCTTGCCTAGGAGAAGGCTGTGGGAAACTATGTCAAACGCTTTGCTGAAGTCCAGGTAAACAACATCCGCTGCTTTCCCCATGTCAACAGAGAACATTATTTTGTTGTAGAAGATAATCAGGTTAGCCTGGTATGATTAGCCTTTGGTAAATCCTTGCTGGCTTTTCCCAATCGATGTGATAGTTTCTAGGAGGTCTCGTTCCATTATTTTGCCAGAGACTGAGTTAACACTGGTAGGCTTGTAGTTTCCTAGGTCTTCTTTGGAATAGAATAGAATAGAATAGAATAGAATAGAATAGAATAGAATAGAATAGAATAGAATAGAACAGAATGGAGCAGAGCCTCTTTTTGGCCCTTCTTGTAGATTGGTATGACATTTGCCCTCTTCCAGTCATCAGGGATATCCCCTGATCTCCATGACTTTTCAAATATTATAGACAGTGGCCTTGAAACAATGTCAACCAATTCTCTTAAAACCTTGAGGTGGATTCCACCTGGGCCCATAAGTTTATGTGGGTTGAGCCCCTGCAAAAGGCTGCAGACCAGCCCTTCCTCTGCTACTGTTGTGTCAGCACGTGTTGTCATAGCTACTTGATCCTTTGACCTGGAGTCCAGCCGCACCAGAAAAGACAGAGGCAAAGAATCATAGAATCATAGAATCATTTAGGTTGGAAAGGACCTACAAGATCATCGAGTCTAATTGTCATCCATGCCCACTAGACCATGCCACAGAGTACCTTGTCTATATGCTTTTTGAATACCTCCAGGGATGGTGACTCAACCACTTCCCTGGGCAGCCTATTC
>JAOBAS010000071.1:41683376-41724214 GCA_025311575.1 Elanoides forficatus
TCCTTTCCTTTCCTTTCCTTTCCTTTCCTTTCCCTTTCCTTTCCCTTTCCTTTCCCTTTCCTTTCCCTTTCCTTTCCTTTCCCTTTCCTTTCCTTTCCCTTTCCTTTCCTTTCCCTTTCCATCTGTAGAGGTGAAAAAGCAAAGGAAATGTGTATATATATCTTTTTAACAATCACTGTAAATACCCAAATGTATTCAAGGCCATTAATGGAAAAATGTTAAAAAGATAAACAACAGGCCAAGCCCACTCGCTCAATGATTTACATTTCAGAGCACCTGCAAGTAATCCGTCGTCAGTCAAAAGTAACAAGTGATTGCTGTGCAGTTGTGATCCTTGGCTGCCAAACTGATACTAATCTGTGAATGGACATGACCATTGTTATTTTTCAAATTGGTTTCCATTTTGGTTTGGATTTGCCTTTTTTTTTTTCCTAGTCGAACGTATCTTAGCCTGTCCCTGTCTTTTGGCATGTGAATTTCTGCAGTGTTTCTCTTCTGAGTCTTAGGATGGAGCTAACATGCTTGGGTTAATGAAACCAGCCGATTCAGGAAGAACTCCAGAAAACTGAGTTCATGGCTGGATTTAGTCAGATGTTCCCAGTGGACTTAAAGAAACTCCTGTGCCAATGTGAAGCTGCATAGGTACTATCAATCAGTGCGGGAACTCCAGGCAAGAGAGATGGGATCAGCTGTCCTTTTCTGTACCCAGGGACACTTCTGGGAATGCTTTACATTCTAGCTAAGCTGTGAATTTTCTAAAAGGGCCATGCAGTTGAGATATATCTATATTTTTGGCATTGACTGATTGATAGATTGATTGATTGATCAGATTCTTTGAATAATAAAAATAACTGTCCCTTCCCTCTCACCTTAAGAGCAAAAGTCAGTTCCAGGATGGCCTTTGCCTCCAGATAACCTTGATCCCTCTGCATCTGTGTTCAAACATGGCATGGTTTTGGGGAGTGCTTTCACACAGAGTGTGGTGCCTTTGCAACCTGGTTGACTTCTGTCTGTTGACTCTTCCCTGCCAGAGCGAGAGGCACTAGAAGGATCTGGCATGATCATCTTGGAAGGTAAAATTAATCTGCATTTGGTGAGGAACTAAACTGAACAATAAGGTAGTATGGAAGGAAAAGATACTGACTTTGGATGACTTCCCACACCTGACAGTTTTCTCTCTCTTTGGATATTCTGTTTGTTTAACCACCAATGGTCTTACTGCTTTTCTTTGAGAGGAACTAAAATGTTCTTTCAACCTTTGCCTTGTAGTTAAAGCCACGACTGGTATATATCTACTTCAATCAAATGTTGATGATGTCAATTCTTAAAAGTCTTTATACGGTGCATAAAGGCTTTGAGGACGGTCCTAGCTCTCACTTCATTTTGGATTTATGAACTGATATATATATATAAAATATATATATATAAGTGCGTGTATGTGTATGCATATATTAAAAAAATGAAAATGACATTTTAAATGTGAAGTTTTGAACTACAACTAATGGTAACCAGGAAATTCAAAATTCAGGCTTGTTCTTTGGTATTAGTTGACATGATCATGAACTAAAAAAAAAGTGAAAGACTCAGAATTTTAGTGTCAGCTGAGTGTGAGCTTTTAATTTCACTGGGTTTTGTTAGTTTAGATAAAAAAAGTTTTAATGTCATTTTAAACATAAGTGTTTAAAAACAATGCTAGTTTCCTTATTTTTAAAAGGAGAAAAAAAGGTCTCGAAGAGTCGTGAAAGAAATATTAATTATAATATTTACCACTTATATTGTGCTTTATGGGACATAATCTGTCCTCAGTTGTAGCAGTATGAATGTAAGTATAATTTGAAACAGAGGGAAATGTTGAGATTAACTTCATATTTGTACAGGATCATGCTCTTACGAGATGCTTACACCCCTTTCAGGTGAAATCTACACTTGCACAGAAGACCAGCAAAAGGTGTAAATTACTTACTTTGTACTCCAGTATCTTAAGTGGGAGTTAAATGATCCAGACACCTTTTTTTTTAAGTCTTCAGCACTGGTTTGCTGCTCTGAGAGCAGAATTTGTCCCCCCTCTACCAGACTCTCTGCAAAAGTCACTGAAGTATTTTTAACTGATAGATTGCGGCTTCCTCTCTCATTAGTTGCTGCTAAAAGCTATTTTAGAAAGTTTCCCAAGGAACCATGCACTTTGCAGTCCAGAAAGACATGGGAGATGGGGAAAGTCAGATCTATCAGGTAAATGCATACTTAGACATTTTTTAAATGAGACTATCTAATGTTAGATTAATAGATAACATTTAGTTTTGTATTTTCTGTAGTATGGGCTTTCACAAGGTATTGTATTAACAATACTGTAAGTGTATTACTTAAAAAAATCAAAAAATATTATTTGCATGAATGGCTAGTAGCCGATTTTCAAGCACTAATAAATTAGAACTTTTGAGAAAAAGGTGTTGAATAACTGCCTCTAGCTGGTGACTTTTTGCCATGTTTCAGTCCAGAGCAAGAAGGCGTTTGGATCTTTTTCTTACTTTTTGCCTTTATTTCGGATATTGTTGTTGCAGCTTTTTCTGAGCTTACTTTTAGATTCTGTTGTTTTCCCGGCTGTCCTACAGTGCTCTGCAATTTGAGTTGGTGGATCTCAGTCCAGTGCCTCGTGGGCTAATGTCCACATCACCAAAACCACCCTCCAATCATGCACACTGCAGACCAGGTCCTCAGCTAAATTAAAATCAGTACAGAAAACTGTTATCATTAAAAAAAAAGCCACTTCGCTTTGGCTTGGGATTTGGCCTCAGCACATTATTATTACTATTATTTTCTGGTGGTCTCAGCAAGAGAGGCCAAAGACTGAATAGTCATGAGAATTTGGACTTGCCCCTTAAATTCCTAGAGCCAACGCTCAGGAGCAAAACAAGTTGGAGGGCAGTGGAGGGGAAATTTCTGCTGTTGCAATCCCTGTGTTTCTTGTTCAGTGGAAAAACTGAAGTCTTTAGTATCTTTCACCAGCACTGAATTTACTAGAAGTGGTATCTCTTGGCATATTTAATATACAACATATTATACAAGCAACCCCCTTCTATTATGATTTTTTTATTGGCGGAGTTGATGCACTTGCAAATGTGGCTTTCATTAGTCACTCAAACTTTCTTAGTGTTACTGGAAAGATCATACTTCAGGTGTCTATTTTTATCTAAATCAGACTCTGATGCCATCGCACAAATTAGCTCTCAAGATATCTTTATGTTGAATGTAAGCTGAAGATGCTGGACATGCATGGCCACCCTTCACAGTGGCTGTCATTTCTATTTGTTTCAGGATGGAAGAAACCAACAGGTGGTTTGCTTCTAGGTGTGTGTAAATATCGATTGAATGTAACAGTGCTTTGTTTGATTTTTCACTGTGAAATATATTTTGGAGCTAGAAAGGCTATGTTATTGAAAACAATACATAATTAAAAGAAAAACAAGTGTGCAGTGCTCCTTGAGCCATTTTTTCTACCATGTCTGTAATGTATTTCTTGTCTAATTTTCTTATTTTGCTTTTGCAAATGTACAAAAAAGTTTCTGTGCTGCAGCTTTTGTGACTATTTACTCTATCTAACCACTGTTTGATTATTGACTTTTTGATGTGGAGTGCTGGTACCACAGGACAATTAACATCCCAAAATGAAAACTACAACCTGTATTTCAAAGGACAAGGCTTGTTTCATTGGTGCATGATGACCTCACCTCCTTTTACCTTCACCTACATTTAGTATATCTGGAACTCAGACTTCAGGTAATGAAACTTAAATGCTTAGTTTAGGGAGTTTTTATTTCATAGAGGAAAAATACCCAAGTTCCTCTGCCTCATTTAAGTATTTGTATTTGAAAACCCAGTGTTAAAATTGGGGTGGTAGGAGAAGGGAGAGAGATGAAGGCAGGTGAGTTCAGAGTGAAATGCAAAAAAGGTGCAGTTTGGAAGTCAAATTCAGACACTGTATTTGGTGTCTAGCTCCTCCTTTGCAGCAGCTCTCCATATTTGCAACTAAAGAACTGTGTCTTGCAACTACAAGGCTAAATAACAACCAGAAGTGAGCAGGAACTGGCTGTGCTGATAGTTTGGGATTACATTTGCAAAGATGACTCTTCCTAGACTCTCTCCATCGTCAATGGCAAGTGTGAGATACCCTCCAGAAGGGAATGCAGAGCTGTTCATAGAATCATAGAATCAACAGCCCAGGTTGGAAGGGGCCTTGGACACCCATCTGGTCCAACCTTTCATGAGAAAGGGAGCCTAGATGAGATTATTTACCACCCTGTCCAATTGCATCTTGAAATCCTCCAGTGATGGGGACTCCACCACATCCCTGGGGAGGTCTTCCAGTGAATGATTGTTCTCACTGTAAAAAATTTCTTTCTTCTGTCAAGATAAAACCTCTCCTGGTGTAACTTGTACCTGTTCCCCTTGTCTTCTCCATGTGGGTCCTTGTGAAGAGACAGCCTCCATCCTCTTTGTAGCCACCCTTTTAGTACTGGAATACTGTGATGAAGTCACCCCTGAGCCTTCACTTCTTCAGGGAGAAAAGACCTAACTCCTTCCAGTTTTTCTCATCAAGCAGGTTGATCATCTTCCTGGCCCTCCTTTTGACCCTCTCCAGTGGGGCCACATCTTTCTTGAATTGTGGGGACCAGAACTGGACACAAAGTAGAGTTTGTTAGACTTCTACTCAAAACCTGACCTGGGAGTATATGATCCTCTTCAGCAGTGATGAAAGGATTAGTTGCCATAATTTACATTGTCCACGTCATTTTGTATAATTGTGGCTTTCCATAATATTTTTATATCAATGATGGATGAAATTCTGTTCCTGCATAGCATGATAGCTTCTGTGCTTGCATATGAAGGGCTATGCAAGACCTCTGGTTAGCTCAGAGATTCAGGTTTTTCTCATAAATCCCATGGACAAAAGAAATCAGTAACTAAAAATCTTGAAAGCCAAAATGATCAAGAACAAAACATATTTAGCAGAGTTAGAGCTGTCGGTCTCTCATCCTCAGGTGTTCCAGAGCAGTACAGTGCCATAAGGACACTTAATCTGAAGGAAACTCTGTAATTGCCATTATTTCCACAGCATATTACACCCACTCCTAAACTGATCAACTCCCCTTTTAAAATTCAGTAGGCTTTTCTTTTTCTCACGTTCTCTTCCCACTGGAAAGTTATTGTAAAACTTTACTCTTCTGGCAGTTAGAAACCTTTTTCTGAATTCCAGATTAAAATAACTCCTGGCTCACTTGTGCTCATTGTCATTCTAATCTTGCCTCCAGTTCCTTTCTCCCTTCCTGAAAATATGAACAGCTTTATTTTACATAAAGTCTACAGTTTAACTTTGATCATGCAGCTGAAAGATAAGCCTAAAAATAATCATGCTATTAAGCTGCATTTGTTTCAGCTGTAATCTCAATTTGGGCAGCAAAAACAATGTAAAGAAGCAAATACAGACATATGCAAATCCATTGAGAACAGCAGGAAAATTAACTGGAAGCAGCATGCCAAGCACTCTGAAAAAATAAGTAACAATAAAACTAAGAGAAATTTTCCCAGTTCTTGAAAGCATATAAACAAGATTTGGGTTTTGAGCAGCTTTCATTCAGTCAGATCTAAAGGCAGAAATGAACCCAATCTTCTCCTTTTCTGATTTCAGTTATAATCTTGCAAGGCAAGCTGTATGGCTGCTGTTTCCGTTCAAAGGGGTAGGACACTCATTCAGTCAACATACTGCAGGAAAACAACATTCAAATAGGCAAAAATATACCGGCTGTGTCAGCTTGTGAGGTTTCAGTGCTTATGTGTCTGACGCTGCTACTAAATCCCTACTGAATCTCTCCTGTGAACCTTGCAGATACCTAACTTCACATTATCTTTCCAGCCCAGCCCTGCCAGAAATTAGATACAAAAATTTCAGAGGGTATAGCAAGAAAAATAGTGAGTGACTTTAGTAAACGGTGGCAATAAAAGAAATGCAAAACCCCATTCATTTAATTGGCTTTATTTGCCTTGTTATTTGAAAGTATTTTTCAATAGCGTTTCAGAAACAACTGGTTATGGCAGAGATTTTCAGCCTGTGGTCTGTGGAAACATCAGAGCGCATAGACTATTTCCCAAGTGTCCGTGGAATATGTTAAGTAAAATAAGTTCATTATTTGTATATAGCAATATATGTTTGTAAGGCTCCTGAAGGGCTTTTATCTTACCCGTGATTATGTGAAGGCTCCCACAGATAAAAAAAAGGTTGAAAAGTACAGCTGCAAACAGCTGAGGATGTGTTACTACAGGCTGTTTTCCCAGGACAATCTAGATGATTGTTTTTTCAGCTTTTTGCACATAGCGTCATCCAGTCTTCGATGAACCTCTCAATGCCTCCCATCCAACATCCACTTTGACAAATAATGATAGAGAGATGGCAAGGAAAGCATGACCACTGTTAACCAGCTATAATCACGAGGAGTATCTATATCCCAATATTACAGAAGGGCCAGTCTGGAAGAGTAGTGTAGCCAGGTTGCTTTGTAGCTTTTTCACAGTGAGTGATTTGGTTTGAGAAGCTACAGGTGGAACAGATGCTGCACCCTGGTTGAAGCTACTTACTCCTCTCTCCTCAACATCAATAGAAACATGCAAGCTGTGATTTCACAGCTGCCATGAAGTTCTATGAAGCTTTCTTACATGACAAAGTACAGGATCCAAATGCCAAAGGTCATCCTCATAGTTTCCACATTCAGTGGATGCACCTCGAAAGGTCAACAAATTAAGCTTTTCCTCTTTGGTTTGATTATGTGATTTCATTTTAAGACTTTTGTTCTGGGATTTTCTCATGTGGGCAAGGCTTCCAGAGGAACGTAGGATGCTTAAAAACATCTGCTACGTGACACTGCAGGGCAATAAAAATGACCTCAGCAGAGCTATTATAACATGGAAGGTCTAAAGGAAAGCAAGACAAGGTAGTAAGAACAGATAGAGAAGGATATATGGGACATTCCATGGGATCCTGCTTGGCCTCCAGTTGTCAGACAAGATTAGTGTCTCCTGTAGTTCCTATGTCATATCTTTGAGCTCTGTGTGGATATCTAGGAAACTGAGATAAACTCGCTGGGTAGGATTGAGCTCCAAACTCTGATAGCTAGACTTTGATAGCTATGTGAAGGCAGTGTCTGTTGGACTCCTGAGTCTACAACTATAGAAATGTACATAATGCAAAGATACAACCAAATATCTGGTTCTACCTGATTTTCTTTCTTAGAGAGTTAAATATCAAGGGCTATGTTAAATATGTGTCCCTTTCAACATCCAGTACTTTCAGCTTTAGGCACTCTGGCTAGCAGGCAAAGTCCTGGAAAATATCCTGTGCCACTAAGCAGACAGCTAAGGAGATATCCACATCACTTAACTTTAGACATCAATAGTGAAGATACCTTCCTTTGATCTAGTTTCTCCATTTTGCCTTTGTAGTCACAAGAGAGAAAAAAGCAATTTTAGAGTACAAGGATCAAACACATTTTTGATGTCTACTCAAGGGTCAGACGATTCATACTTTGCAAGTATCTGTTTCTTTCCACCAGAAAGTCTAGCTGACCAGATCGGAGACAGATGTTGACACTGTGGAAGTCTACATGAAGACGATGTTTCCCATGGCAACTTTGCCACGTCACTATTGTTCTGTTTCGTGCCTGCTGAGAAATAATGTTCTTGAAAAGCTTGAGGGTGACTTCTGTTGGGTATTACCAACCAGATTTGGGGGAGGTGCATGCCTGATAATGGCAGTAGCTCTCACTTTGAGTAGTTTTCAGGAAGTCTTGTTCTCTCTGTCAAATTGTGTCCACATGACCAGCACTTCTGTGTCCAGAAAGAAATCATGGTATATAGTGTACATGCAGTGAAAAACAGTTAGGATTTTACCCTCTGCTTTTAGCAGTCAGGCACATGCAACCAGTTCAGAATTGCATTTAAGAGTAACGTTAGGAAGATATGGAGTATGCGGTAGTAGTTAATGATGCTCTGATGTTAAGTTCCTTGAATATCTGTTCTAAAGAGCTAAGTTCAGCTAAATGCACATTGTACTTTGTGTATGAAAACACACCAGCAGAGCTTGAACAATGTTTTGAACCTCATGGTCTTTCACCTTCTTATGATTAAAATTGCAATTTCCCATTGGCTTTCTTTTGGGGAATTCATCCATGTAAAGTATTACTGTGTGATATGACACTGTGTGATATGACACTCTTCGGTGTCTGCAATGATTTAGGCTTCTGGATATGCCTTTTCCAATGGACTTTGTGCTTGCAGAGAAGTCTCAAGAGGCCTTTGTGTACTGGTATAATTTGTAAAATCAAATATTTGGTGTGTTCATTCTCTTTCCCTTCTTGTCAATTTAGTGGCAATGCAACAATGCTATAGCTCTGAGAAGAGAAGTACCAAGTTATTGGATGGAAAGCTGTATTTTGGCTTTTGACTGTGTCAAGGTACAAACTTACTGGCCTGTTGGGTCTAACACTGACCTTTTTTGGTCAAAATTGATTTAATTGGTATTGGGATCTGGGGTTATTCAGCTTTGTTATGAGTTGGAAACACAGATATCAATTGCTGCTTTCTAACCCTTTTTGTGTTTTGAGAAATTGTTTTTAACATGTATACTGCTGTAGATGACACAATAAATGTATTATCATTTTGTATAAGTCTGTTCTGATATAAAATTGCACCAAAGAGAACTTTTTGTCTGTGAAATTACAGGGTAGCGTATTTCTTCCTGAAGAAGCAGGATGGAGTTTTGGGGGGCTAAATGGGTTATCTTCCTTCCTCGTGGGAAGGAGTCCTTGGATTCTGCTGAGCAAAGTCAGTCCTGAACCAACCAGACGTGAAATCTTTGCCATTAGAGGGCCATGCACGCTCTTCCTTCACCATCAATCGGTGAAGTTACATGGGGAAGGTGTTTAGCACACCGCACCAGTACAAAGCATGACTATGCTCTAATACTGCCAATACAAATGCAACACACTCTCCATTGCAACTAATAGCCTCTGTGGTGCTGAGCTTTCATCCACAGGTCTTTTGGGGCCTACATATTATTGGTTGTTGGTATACGGGTACAAACCAGGTTGTAGCATCTGGTAGGAATGGTGGGGTTGCTGGAGCTGTTGAATTTTTGTGAGGAGACTGAGCACTGAATGACTGATGGAAAGGTCCTTCCTGGTGCACTGGATCTATCACCTTTCTTTGCAATTGTTTCTCCCTCCTCTGGATCCTTGGTCCAGTAAAGAAGCTTCCCAGTAACAAAGAAAGAGGACATACAGTGAGATGGGATGGTCTTAAAGAGAAATGCAGGCCATCCTGGGAGCTCAGTTGGGAAGTAAGAATTGCTGTGTGACACAAGATGACTGATACATGCACCAAATAAAAGATGACGTAAGGTGGGAGAGAAAGTAAAGCACAGATTGTAATGGGAGAAGAAATTTCCATAACATAAATCCTCAGGTCAGTTTTTTTCAAAAGAGGTGTTCCCAGGTCAGCCAAAAGCAGAAGCATAATTCACTCCAACTGTGTTCCTCCCCAAAGGCAGATGAAGAGATATGGGTCAATTCCTTCATACAGACAACTCAGTAATGTTTACCACAACTGTTTCCTCAAGAAAACATTCAGAAGTAGTCAGATATCTGAACTAACAGTCTTCTCCCAAAAATCAAAGAAGCAGGGTACCACAGACCTACGTCTTAGTGATGGTGTCTTGGAAGAGGAGTGGGGCATTAACTCAGGCTACAGGATCATGTAATGTAAATCTTTTCTTGGATGAAAAGGTCAAAATTGTACATATTCGCCAATGAATAAACTGTATCCATAGTAAATGCAATTAGAAGACTGTCCTTTTTTTATAAAGTCTCAAATGAAATATCCAAACTGACATAATTAAAAATTAAAAACACACAACAGCTGTAATTATCACTTACATTTTATAGATGTACATCGTACAAATGTTTTCATATCACTATAGTAGGCAACAAACTTAAACAAGAGCAAAGGTTACTTTTACAAGTCAAACCGATAAGGGGGTCAGAATATACAAAATGACACTTTATAGAGGATATCTGATTCATCAGGACAGGTAGGTTTAAAACCTAATTAATAAAGGACTGATCTGAATCATATTTATAGAAATCCAAACAATTCATCCCTGCTTTAATAATGGAGCTAGAGATGAAGCACCTAAAATCAACAAAGAGGTTTCCACCAAGTCAAATGTCTCTTGGCCTAAATAATTAACCAAGAGTAGAGCAAAATGAGGGACTGGAGCACTAGTTTTTAAAGCTAAACCAATACTGCGGTTCACAGAAAGCCAGCACGTACTTGAATGGTCACGGTCTCTAGCAATGCCTTCAAGTCTGAATGCAGGTTCTCCTGGGAATGGTCCCATCTTGAAGGGAACCATAGCTATGTCTAGTGTACCTTGTATGCCCTTTCTTTACTTTTGGAGAGTTTGAGGTAGAGTCCAACTCAGTCCTGAAGAAAGAGGAAGGCCACCCAAAGAAGTGATGCAAGCACAGCATTGGTTCGCTCTGTTTTGCTAGACCATATTTTGCTTCACTAGACCACACTGACCTCAGAAACATCATTGAGTGGAGCGATAATGAGCTGAGAAATGATAGGCAGGACTGAGATAATCACAGCAATCACAGCAGACTAGTTCTCAAAGGGAGTTCCCCCCAAAACACAGTTTAATTGTGTATTTCATTGATAGATCCAGCCAATCTTCAAGGTTATGGTGGCAGAAGGTCTGTTCCAAATGCGCAAGGACCAGCATCAGGGCAGTAATTCTAGGTCTGTAAGTTTTTCTGAGTTCGAGGTACTCCAGCTGGCATACTGCATTGGGTTTGCTCTATGTTCTTCCTTCATACACACATAATCTGCCTAATGTTCAGCTACAACATGTTTCCCATGGACCCCCATGGGGTCCTCTGGCCTAATTTAATCTCTCTGTTCAATAGGCATGGAAGGAAAAACCCAAACAGATAGCATAACTCATTCTTCTTTTTGTGTCACTCTTGAGACAGCTTGAGATTCCTTTTAAAGGGTGTTGCTGCTCCATAGGTAGGTGGTTAGCAAGTTTCTGTGTATAATTCCCACTAAGTTGGCTCAAATTGTCTCAAAACAACTAATAAAACATTACTAAGCATTATGGTAAACCTTTTCTACCATATAACTGTTTAAAATGAAGATTAGTAAAACTGGAAATTTCAGGAAACACTAACAAAGACATGACAAACATGCTGGCTCTGGGAAGAGTTAATGTAGTTGCTTTTTTGAGGCTCCTAACCTGTTGATTCACACTAGCTCAAGGTCTGGCTTTTCACAACAAAACAAGTGGATTTTATATGCCTAAGGAGAGAGAGAACCAGGGTTGTGGTACTGATCTGTACCAGGTGAGAAAAGCAGCTCACATTCAGGACAAGAAATTCACAGAAAGCTCTTGACAGTATGGAAAGCCATAAAGGATCTGACCTGGCCGTCTGTTAGGTAGTATGTTACGATGTCATAGCAACTCATCCTGCTAGGAAAGCTCAGACAGAAGTTACACCATTCTGGCACACAGACGTTTTCCTTTTTGGACTGATTTTTTCAAGCAGTGATAACTGAGTGACGTAGTTGACTGGACTGTTTTCTCTGGACAAAGTCCTGTGTTTGTGTATGAAGTTCAGGTATTCTTGATACTGCCATTTGCACAGTTGTTTCTTCAGTTCACTTTGAACCTATAGAAAAGGAATTTAAAAACAAAGCATCAGAAAATGAAGACTTACTGGACATTGAAGGTAAAATATACCAAAATATCTGCCTAACTACTTAGCCCAGATGCACAAAGGCACCCAAATCAGTCAGGATTAAGCTTTAACACATTTTTAGAAGAACTTAAATGATGTCCCTCTTCACTTTTGAAAATAAACAGACTCAATTTCCAAAATTCAGAGGATGACAGGGAAGTTTTTGTCTGCAGTTTCTTTGTTTACTGTTGTAGGTCTGCTTCATAAATATTTCTACCTTTTTGTGAAATTTCTGTTTTTCCTCATACTGAATCTTCTGTGCTTCCTTGCTGTGATCTGTTATGTACAATAAGGTCCTTCTCCAGGCTTTCAGTTTATCCAGTTTGAAATCCCTCTTAAAGAACCCTTACTGACTCTGAAAGACACTGAATCAACTTGAATACATATTACATTTGAGAGAGGTCTTGGGGATCCTCAAAAGCATAGGCAAAACTGATTTTTTTTACCATCTGACACAAAACTAACGGGTAGGTTGAACAACCCTGGAGGTCCACAGCCTGCTATTGACACTATTGCTGCCAGAGTGAGGGGACGAGGGGAAAGTATGTCCTGTTGCCCTGCATAAAGCAGCTCACACTCAAAGTTGTAGCAAAGGGAGTGTAAGTAGGTGCAGGAAACACTCAGTTGTTGTCAATGTTCACAGGAGCGGTCTGCTCCTGTGGATTAATTGCTTGCTGCGCCCTGTTACTTTGGTTCCTGTTCAGCTTCATCTCTATCTGCTTCTCCTGCATGGGGGTGGCTCTCCTGAATGCCTACAAACTGACATACAAATGCCATCCTAAACTAAGAAGATATGTCAAAGGCTTCTAACCACAGAGCTGCCATCTTCTGTAGCTGTCATAAGTGCTGAACATCTATGACAGTGTTATAGTTGTAGCACCATTAGCACAAGCTCACTCCAAATTAAATGCAGAAGTAAACTGTTAAGTGAAACTATTAATTCTTACAGGGGATGTATGTATGGACAGATGTGATTTACATACTCTGAACTGAGGAATTCCTCTAGTAATTCTGTTATTTAATCCTCTATTAGGTATGGTCTTTACAGTGACATACAGAAAAGAGAGAGGGACATGCAGAAATACATCTTGGACATCAGGGCTCCCTGATGGAGCAACGATTTACCTGACTGGCAATATTTACCATTGAGGTGGCCCCTGTTCTCTATTAAGCACACAGACATGCCAGCCCCTGTGTGCAACTTCAAGTACGGGCAGAACATGCCTCTGGCAGTTTCAAGACTCTAATAAATGAAAGAGGGGCTTCCACCACCAACGCAGTACGCCAGTACTATCCCAGAAAGCTCAAGGTCCTTCAACACTCTTGTGTACAATACGAGCCCTCAGTTTCATCCCGTACAGATACCAGCTTGCTTGGCAACAACACAGTCTTCTTCACTTAAAAGTGAAGAAACACACACACACAGAAAATAATAATTATTTTTTATGATTGCATGGAACCATAAGAGATGCACTGCCAAGTTCTAATGAGCAGGCAATCTGCTCCAGAAGCAGTTATCGCTAAGCGGTATGAACGTAAGCCAACCCATACCACAATCTTAGGGCCAGAGATCACTCTCTGCCTGTCCCTTTTTAACACCTAGTAGATTTGTATGGTGTGAGATACAATACGCAAGCTATTTAAAGGCTGTTGGCAAGGAATTTATGCAGACAGAAGGCAGGTGGGAAGTAGAGCATTCTGTATTTACAGTTAGTCTTAAAGGCACCCTCTCAGAACAGCACTAGAATGGCCATTGCAAATTGTTTTCCTAAGTAAAAAACATATTTTAGGCATTATACATCCTTGGGTAGGATTAATTTCACCTACATTTAGCCATCTCTATGAGAAATGTCCAGTCTAAGCTAATGGGGAGACTGAGGCACCATTCTTCTCATCTAACCTACACACTTTTCTAAGGATGAGATGTGTTTTTACATTTTCTCTTGGATTTTGATTCATTCTGCTCTTTTGGGGAATGTGCAAGCAAATTTAGTTAGGTTTTAAAATTATGGACTCTCTAAAATGTACTGCAGGGAATTTATCCAAATTCTAACAATGTTACAAGAAAAGGAAAGAAAGTGTTTGAACAAAACTACTGAAAATGTACAGGCTGCCCTGGAAAAGGGAAAAGGAACTAGGAGAAAATAAACCTAAAGAAAATAAGGAGTGCTACAAGCTTTCTATTGAGACATCATCATGATAGCTATGAGACATAAAGCAGGAAAAAAGTCCCCTGACAGGAAAGTCACCAACCATTTGTAAAGGGTCATTGCTTCAAAGCTTATTTTGTGTCCTTCTGTCAGAACTATATGAATAAAAATAAAGTCAACAAAGGTACAAAGGGAAAAAAGATACAGGTATTTCATGCTTTCAGGGGCAGATCAAAGCGCAGATCTGTTCTGGAAATAGGAAGAAAAAAAAAAAAAAAAAAACAAGAGGAGCCCATGAGTTTAAAAGGTTTTGGTAATCTTATGTACTTGCTACTCACCTCTCCATTTGAGAAGCAATATAGAAGAGCAACAACAAAACCCTAGGACAGGGAGGGTAGGGAGAAAAAAGACAACCAACAGGATTTAAAGCATAGAATCAGAGAAAGACACTAGGTTTCATTCCAAATTTGAGTAAGACAGCAAAAAATACATATTTTCCATTGTTCCATTGGAATTTATGTGATGTGGCACTGTTTATTGGGTTTTCATAATAGGATTAAATTCCTTTTTGGACTGGTGACATTATATGTATATTTTGCCCTTGTATGAAGATACTAAGGACTAACTCACTGTTTATTGTATCCTACAAACAAGTTCTCCCTCAGATAAGGTAGTAGGGGCTTCTGTCTTGTTCTAGTCTATATTTACAGTAGTGGATAAACCAGGTGAGGACCTGCTCTTGTTTTGCATCTTTACTGCTAAACTCTCTTCTTTCACTCACAAGAGGACGGCCGTGTTCAGTCTATAACCGATTGGGAAAGGTCTTGGGTTCATATTCACCCAGAACTACAGTCAGGCATTGTTTGGGGGAGAGTTGGTCAGCCAGGAGCCAAGTCATTTCATAGACTGTGCTAACACAGGCAAACACTGGACAGTGCAAGACTACATCTGCATTCGTAAACTGAACAAGGCACAGCCCTGAATACTGGGCTTTGCTTCTCTACGTTGTTAAAACGTCAGCATGGTCCATGACACAATTTTGGCTTGGGCCAGCAAGTATTTTCCCAGAGTTTGGCCATGGTTGAGAGGTAAGCATAGAAGAGGGATCATTTTCAATGCATATCAATGTGGACAAGTTGTTGTGGGGTACAGGGGAAGGGGGAAGGAAAAAGATCTCAGCTACGTATTACAATGTGTACCATACCCAGGCCCTGGCCCTCTCAAATCCAAGATATTGTTCTGAACGGTGGTATAGCAAAATAAAAGAAACATCAAAGTATTAACATGATGGACTCACTACTGCTAAAGGGTAAGGGCAGAACAGGTTGCTATTTGTTATCTTTATTTTTTTATTGCTGTTATCATCACCTTTATTATATGTTGAATTAGTTTCATTCAGTTCACCTTAATCCATAGACTGGTCTTCATGGCTCTTTGTCATTCTTATTCAATAAAGGTAGATATTGTATTTTTTTGGTAATTATTAATATGAAGTCTGAGTCAGAACTCAGAAGTAGTGTGAGATTTCAAATATACGATAAGGGAACAAACAACCAAAAGAGCTTGTGAAAGAGTAAGATGGAAAGTGTGCACTGAATTTCAATACATTATTAACACCTGCTCTAAAAAGCAACCTAAAATATAAAACTCCTGAGGGTGTAGTGTTTCAGATCAAACCTCTTAGGACTGATAAACATTTTGTCCAGCTTACCTGAAAAGAGCCCAAGCCCAGCTCAATATAAAGGCGTGCTTCCAGACCAGTGCTTTCTGGGAAAAACGCAAATACAATGTAGTGCACTCCAAAGAGGGGGATTAAGAGTAACGTGGATTTAGCAAGTCTCCTGGCAAACCAAGAATTAAAGAACAATACAGTGTTAGAAAGATGGAATTACTGGCAGCAATTGTATGTTGGAATAAATTTTAATAGAGGACAGCTCCATAATGGAGGCAACTACATCCAATGAAGTTATGCAAAGATTACTTTCCGTCACTCGTATTAACACCTGATGAACAAATATGAACAGAGAAGCACACAAGTTTTCTGGATTGACATTTAAAGGTTCTTCTCCCTGCTATATGCAAAAAAGAAGGGCACCAAACTAAGTCCTCTGATCTCCTCTCCTGAGACTGATCTCAATCACGTGTCGGTATCTCCCCTAGAAGTGTCTCAACTTCCAAAACTGCCAATGGAGATCTAATCACTGCTGTCCACAGGACTTGATTCACTTGCTTAAACAGTGGTGTGAGAGCCTCTGGTGCTATCCTAGGGTATTCTGCTTGGCCTGCAGCTCACTCCAGAAGGGCACAGGTTTATGCTAGGTCCAGTGCCATAACTAACAGCCATGCCTACGTATCTCAGGATGAGTTAAATAGCTCGCTAGAGTCCTTTGACTGTATTGATGAGATCCCTATTGATTGTGAAGGGGATCGTAAACAGGAAGGACTAGGTTCAGTTACCAGAACATCGGCATCATGTTACTGCTAAGAATTTAAAGGAAATTATCTGCATCTTTCTCTATGTGGCCCTTTGTGTGGAAAGGACTGGGAGAAAGGTGGATGAATCACCTGACATTTAGTGTTTACGCTTTCAAGCTGGGTCCTTGTAGAGTTGTAATACTTTATGTTTTACTTTTCTTATTGTCCCCAACATATCCACCCCACCCTTCTCTCCCTGAAGAAAAAGAGGGATGTGATATTTTGGACTAAAAGGAAAGTTTACATTGTTATTTCTTCTGGGGATTTCTCTTTCTGTTAGTAAGGAGTAGAACATTTTGTGCTACTGCCCATAAAGCTTTTTGTATAACAGCTAGAATGGGTCAATACCAAGAGACCCAGAAATACTTACACAAAGTGGTTTGAATGGCTCCCTCCTCCCTCTTGAGATTTCAATTTATGGACTAGAATTCTGATCACATTAATAAATATAATAAAGTTAATCTGAAAAGACAAGACAAAATCTGTAAACTTACTACGTCAGGATGTATCTTCAGTTGATACAAATTAACTAAAAATTTCCAGTCATAGCAATTGCACTGCTATAAACCAGTGCAGATCTACTCTCAGATCAATTCAATAGCATTAGAAATAGTATTCATTTTTCCCACCAATATATAGTTATACATAAAGATATGCTGAAAGTTATGTTGAATTAATATAGACCTACATATGTCAATATCACTTTATGTTTGATATCGACTCCTTGTACTTGTTGTCAGCACCTAGCAGATCTTACATGATCTAATTAGTCTCCCACTGTTCCCTTCATTGTTTATGACAGCTATTATAACAGATACAGACCTAAATGACCTACTGTTTCCTCCCTAAACTTAGGTGGAATAAATGAGTGCATAAGGGAGATTTTTTGTCTTAAGTTTACGTCTTAAGAACTCATTTTAAAAATATACTAGATAAAATGATTCTATATGTATTTCTTGTATTAAACCAGCTTCATATTATCTAGAAATCTTGCCAGTATGGATTGCCTTTCTTCAGAAGAAAGATATATCTCTGTATCTTACAGAGATACAGACATGACTGTTGGTATGTGGAATGCAGGTGTCAAGATGATTCCATCATGTCCTAGCATGACTCTAGAAAACACAGGATTTACCCTTTAGGTTGTGATTTAGGATGGTTTGGAGGTGGGGAACCCAACAAAACCAACAAAACCAACAACAAAACCACATGCTATACAATTACTTCCAGCTATTTGAAATTCAATGCCATAGTATATGCTATTGCTTTTCTCCCAGCTTACTGAAAGGTGACACTAACTTAGCTTTCATATTTCAAAAGATACTCAAGACAAAATGAAAAAAACATACTAATACAGTTAGCAGAATGGGGCCTTTGATGATCCATAACACCACTCCATTTTCATCATCATCCCAACATCTGAAACAGCAAACAAAACCTGCCATGTTATCTGTCCCATGTGAGCTTTCCACAACACATGAAAGTATTTCTGTCACAGAATAGGAAAGCGATGGATGCTGTTTTAAATCGCTATTTAAAGGCCTCTGCCAGTACTGACACCCTGTACCTCTCTAAAAGTTTCTGTGCAGCCCAATATATAGGAAGTTTATTCAGTAGGAGGCAACAGTTGAAGAACCAAAGCAAAGTCAAGAAATACACATTTCTATTTTCAGGCTTCTTTCCTGTTCTTCCTTTGGAAAAAAAATGACTATTTTACAGAGTATAGATCAGAGACTAAACTACTGTGCATCCACAGATGTAATGACTTTGGGGTCATGAGGAAATAGGCAAGAAAATTCTAGAGCCCTAGTAAAGGTACCCTGAAGGGAGAGAGCAGAAGGGGCTTTTGGTCCCTGTTCTGAGGCTGTTTAGGTCTCAATAACATCAGTTATAATCCAGTTTAACTCCCTCCAGCCAAGTGCCATACATATTAGGTTATATCATGCTCCCTCTTCCTGTATTTTCCCTTCCAGTTTTGTGACACAGGGTATTTGGCTGCACAATGATAAAGCTTACAGATGATGGTTTACCCCAGCATATCTGAGTGCAAGGTGTCTCTTTCCAATGCGAGCAATGTGAATTCAGCCCAGCTGTATCTGAAGAACTTGGGTTTCCCATTTACTAGGCTATTAGGTGAAGGATGAGTGGTTCTGATACTATATAGTTTGTTTATATATCTAAATCAGAAAAGCAACCAATGAATGGAGGATCTGCAACGAGATTCATCTGACTGTGTAGATGTCTTCATTGGATCTATCCAACTACATTTTCTTTGCAGTCAAAGGACATCAATATAGCAGGACACAATTAATCTCGTCTTAAAGCGGACATCTAAAATACATCAGAGAAGTAAACTGAGCAGGTAGGCACTTTGCTGGAAGAGCACCCGAAGTTCAGACACTTTTCAGCCCCTTCTTTAAGCCTGTGAGAAATTGTCAGAGTTCTTCTTACTTGTTTAGTAAAAAATCATCTGCTTTCTACCTGGCTCTCATATTAAAAGATAAAAGTAATAAAGTTAAAATAAAAAAAAGAATCAAAGAACTGAATAGAAATGAAAGAAGAAACTACTTAGCAGGACATAATGTGTTTGTTTGGGAAGTACTTACTTGAAGAGATTAGGGGTAGTCATTTAGAGCTGATTTTATACAGAAGCAGTGATTTTCTTAAAATATAATTATTTCAAGGACTGGGCATTAGAAAACTAAATGAAATATCAATATTTACTATGATATTTCCAGATTTTATTAACCTCATATATACACATCAGAATCAGAAGACTTAAAACTGTTTTCTCACTTACTTGCTTATGAAGTGTAAAGATTAGAGGCACAACTTTGGAACAACTTTTTTTTTTTTTCTTTTCTGTTTTTTATATCTATTTTTTCCCCACCAGAAAATCAAAATACAATACACAATAAGACATCCTTGGCTTCCTTATCTAAGCTCTGACTTACCCGGTATTTTGTTGATGGATTCTTGTGAGGACCCAAGCAAACATCACAGCAGTGGGAGCTCCTGGACAAATCAACATGGAACACAATATAATTGTTTTGAATACCATGTCCCATGGAAACTTTATTCCAAGAAGGTTCACAGTGCAGCAGGTTGGATGTACACTAAAGGTCAAACAATGGGTCAGACAAATTAAATGACTTTATGAAAGAAATTAACTTGCAGTTTGAGGGGGAGGGGGGAAGCAGGAGAATGAAATCAAAACAAAGGAGAACAGGGGATGCTGTGAAACTGTGTTTTCAAAAATAACAGCTAAGAATTACTTGAAGGTTTGGATATGAATTACATGCACTTGTGAAACTGGAGGAATCACTTATTTAGCTAGAGGTCTTTTATCTAGTAAATTGTGGCCAGCATATAACTCTTTGTACACTATCTGGAAAAGTTCATGTTTTTGTCCTGAGAAGTCTCTGCTAATCACTCTAGACCCATCAGTTGACAAGCATTCCATGAAAATTTAGCTAAATCCATGAACTGGTGATTTCTAGCCTCACTTTATCACTGCTCATCCTTCTACATTTATGACTGAATAGTTATTTCCTTTTTTATTCTTTCAAGCAAGCATATAAACTAGTGATTGCTTTTGCTCTCCTTCTGTGGAACTGAATTTCCAAAGACTAAGTGACTTTCAAAGCTGCCACAAAAAAGATTCTAATTGGAAGAAGGTGACATATTCACTGATAAATCTATAGAAATATATGTAATATCTTTCTAAGCATCATTTCAGATCTGTAGGTAAGGCCCAGAAGTTGTCCTTCCTAATTTTAGACCTTTGTTCAAGGCCTTTAAGCTGGGACCATATTCTGTTCAATTTCTCTTTTTAATTAATGAAGAGAAATATTCATATCCATATCACCTAAGATCTGAGTTGCCCCGAGATGTCTCTCACTTTCCATTGATAATAGAAGGAGATGAGGATTACTACATTGTTAATTGAGGTGTTTCCTTTGTTATCTCAAGTTAGCTGTGATTAATCAAGCTCTAAGCATCTAGTTTCAGGCAATCATAATTGGAATAGCTTGAAACCAACATCCTCTTTATAAAATTCAGACTTTTAAATTTAATTACATAAAAAAAGTCTGAGAATCTGAAGATGAAGGATAAATTACTATTTACTTCAGAATAATTTGGATTTCACTCCAAAGTAAAAAATGTTAATGTAACTGCTCAGTTTGGGTGCCTCTATTTTAGAATAGCCAAGGTGAGGTACCAGAATATCTGAGAGTCACAATAAACAATTCTCTGCAGTGAAAGAAATTTTTACTATTACATGCACATAATCTGAAAACCAGAGATAATTTTAATTGCTGTATAAACTGAAAAGATTCCTTAAAGCCAGAAGGTCTCTAAAAAAAAAAATAAAAAGTTGTTTGATTCCTAGGCCTGAACTCACATGATTTAAGATTAATCTATCTAATTCTGCTTACTAAAAGCAAAATGTCAACTTAAAGTTAGTCACTCAAACTTCTTTAGTCAGTGGAGGAAGGCAACAAGTTTCCTGGATGTTATCCAGCCACATTACTCATCTTCTTGAGGACTGGATTAATCACCACCACGGTACGCATACCTCACTCTACTGACTGCAGGAGAAACCTGGAGAGATAGTTTAGATTAGATGGCTAACTTTTAAATTACTGTAGTTGCATAAAATTACTTCCAATCATGAAGATGAGTGCTGCATTCTTTCAAGTAGACATATCATAGTGCTTCTAGTAATCCATCCTATCCTCTCCTTCAAAGTTTTGAGTAGTATAAATATCTAACAAGATAAGAAGAAAGATAGTGTAATGGAATGGTTTTGATGTAGTAGTACTGGATGAATGGGCAACCTTAATCAGAAAGGTGGCACCTTTGACAGGCACCGTTTATCTCAGAACAAATACTTTTTCTAGTTCTGAAAGTAAATGGAAATACTAATTAACACAAAAAGGAAAAGAGTACTAACCCCAGCCAGTAAATATGAACCACCATACATACTGCTTGTCTGAAACAAAGGTCAGCAAAAGCAGTGTTTGCAGGTATATCCCTTCTATAAGAAGCCAGAAGAAATTGGCTAAAATACTGAACTGGAAGAATGCCACAGCAGCCTTACAAGCAACCTGGAAGTGCAGAAGAAGAAAAAACTATTAGGTCTGGTTTCTCTACAAGTATAAGCAAAATTCAATGTTACCACACAAGAATGAAGAAATTATTAGAGGATTTCAGTATGTCTGGGATTCCATAATTTCAACTGACTTGACTTAAGTTTCTTGAAAGGGAAACATTGGCCCTTTCTTATAGATGAAAGCCTTTACTAATAGAAAATGTTACAGCTCCCTTAGAGTCAACAGACCTGTACCTTATATATCAAAGCTGAATGTAGCCATAGCACTTGGTCTTTGGGTTTGTGTAGGATTGTTTATTTTAAGAGATTTAAGTTCTAGCAAACTAAAGAGAAGTGGGATTAAGAAATCTCCATTTTCTCTTCTGGTAAAGAATTAAATGTTAAATCAAGGATAAGAGAGAGGGGAAGTTTAGTACCGTTGACAGTAGGCAGTGGTCCATAGTTTCATCTGCAAACAAAACAGCATCTTTGGTGAAAACAGCAACTGCTCTCAGGATAAAGGAGACAAACAGGTGCATATGGATGTAATTCCGTGTACAGTGGAATTTTCTGATATGGAAAGAGAAAATAAAAATTGTTCTTCAAGAGAAATTTCTTATGGTCTCATCAAAGCTCAAACAGGAGTACCCATGACTGCAGACACCTTCCAAAGCAAATAAATGATCTGTCACTATTTGAGAGGGACCTAGACATAAGGGAGCAGAGCAGTTTTTATCTGTTTAAGCTAATAAAAGTGCTAGTATAATTGTCCTTGAATCACCACACATTTAAAGGAGATGTCAGAAGCAGAGAGTAACTCTGGGACTCTTGGGCTGTATTACAATAATGCCTTTTAATTAGTCTAAATAACATTTTTTGTTGAACAAGTTTGCAACAGGCTCTTCAGCCCCTTTCTGGCCAGAGGAGAAGAAAGTATTGAATGGGTGTCAGTCATGTGTGGGATGGCTGCCAGAGAAGTAACTGCCTTACCCTAAACTGCATTTGTCTTATGAGGAGCAGCTGAGGGAACTGGGGTTGTTTTACTGGAGAAAAGGAGGCTGAGGGGAAACCTTACTGCTCTCTGCAACTACCTGAAAGGAGGGTGTAGCGAGGTGGGTGCTGGTCTCTTCTCCCAAGTAACAAGCGATGGGACAAGAGGAAATGGCCTCAAGTTGCCCCAGGGGAAGTTTAGATTGGATATTAGGAAAAATTTCTTCACGGAAAGGGTTGTCAAGCATTGGAACAGGGTGCCCAGGGAAGTGGTGGAGTCACCATCCCTGGAGGTATTTAAAAGATGTGTAGATGTGACATTTAGGGACATGGGTTAGTGATGGACTTGGCAGTGTTAAGTTAATGGTTGAACTCAATCTTAAAGGTCTTTTCCAACCTAAATAATTCTATGATTCTATTTCCCTAGATTGCCTGTCCATAGTTTTACCTTGTGCTGAAGGAATCTCTTCAAAATTTGGACAACCTTCTTGGTTCTGGGATCACTCGAAGTGATACGACCTTTAAGATTGCCAATCCATTCCAGTTAGGAAACTGCTTCTATGCTCTGCACTCCTCTCCACAGAGTAAGCTTAAGGTTTTTGTCCAAGTGCATTGGAACCAATCAAAACCAGGATCCGTTTCTTAATATCCAACATCTTCAAACATGACATTTAAATTTCTTTAAATCTCTTTCTATAGCTCCCAATTATGGAAACAATGGTCTTCCACAGTTCAGAATTACTGCTGGTTCAGGGGCATGAGATACTCAGTTTCCGCAGAGTATGTCCTGCTATGCACTGGAGGAATAGTTATCTTATATTAATAGTGAACAGGTTGGAACATTTCCACTGTATGGTGTCATTAAAGAGACTAAGACTGACTGCCCAACCAGCTTGGTTGTTTTAACATATGCAGGGAAATGCAACTACATGAATAGGGGACCCATTGACATCGATGTTGTTATGTCTGAGAAGGATTTGAAAATAATAATAAAAAATCCCACAAAACAAAAACAGAGAAGATTTGAGAGGAATTATGATGAGGCTGTCTTAAGACATCCTGAAAAAGAGACCTTTTTTTTTTTTTTTACCTGAAGGCAGCAAAGACAATTAGAGCTGTAATGAGTGAAGTCACTGATGCTGCATAGCCAGCAGTGTAGACACGCCAAAATGCAGAATAATATGATTTCTATGAGAAAAAGAGAACACAGACCAATGCTGGTGGTTATGCAGCATGCATGCTGGTGTGCTTATTCCACTAAGATACATTTTCCCTTACTAGTCAGTCCCATCACCTATGCGCTGCTTTGCATGCTTGAGATCTCCTTCAGGTTTTCCCTCCATCACAACATACCTTTTTTTCTTTTGAATCCTACTTAACCTTACACGAGACAGGTTTCACGGCTCACAGGCTCATTTGCAATAGTCATCCCTTTCAGCATGTTCAACAGGAAAATATTAACTTTGTTAACTACATTTTCTCCTATAGGTATATAAAGACTCCAGGGCACTGAAACCTGCTGATGTGTAATTTGTGAATCTGTCACTTTACACCTGGGCCAGATTCAATGAGAATTGGTTTTCATCAACAGCTATAGCTAAAAGAGAAATAAAACTTGCATTTTGCAGGTGAGGAAACTGAAACACATCATATTGTGGAGGTAAGAAAGTTAAAGCCAAGAAAATAACCTCACAATCTTTAATTCTTTGGACTAAGTGTTCATTCAGTTGCTGTATATTGTAACACAGTAAATTCTTTATAGTTCATTTATTTGTTTGGTTTGCATTTAAACATCCTATGTCCTAAGAAAAATGAAGCATGTTTATGTTGCTTTATCTATGCAAATTTTTTTCTGATTCACTGCAAGATCACCTAATTATTTAAAATCCCAAGAAACTAAATTCTCTGAATGCAGGTAAATTTCCTCCTTGCAAATGCAAAGGATATTTTGTTCTCTAATTGATCCAAACTCTCTGTTTTTCCAAAAGGCAACAATTCTTGGTTGACACAACCAATTGGCAATTTTAAGTAGATCCATAAATAAATCATGCAACTCTGACAACCTAGGAATCATCCTGGTGTTTCTGAAATAGTCTTAATCTTTTATACAGTCTTTTCAAAACACAGGTGAAAATTAGAAAAATATGTTCTTCAACTGAACAATGAAGTTTTCAATGCATTTTATCTATTTTTGTAGGGTAGCTAAAAAAACCCAAAACAATATATGCAGAAGATAACATAAGTCCTCACTGCAGATACAAAATACAAAATGAGTGGTTCTCTCAGAATGTAAGTGGGATTCTTCTTACTTACTTCCCTATGCTTACAATGCAGTAGAGCTTACTGATCTCGTCTTCCTTTTATAGACCTTGTGGGTTTGTCTGGAAAAACAAACTAAACACAACCTCAGGACAGGCATGAGCTCTGCCCTGAAATCTCCCATAATGTTGAAGTGTAAATATAGTCCCTTGCTTGATTTCAGCCTAGGTCAGCTACAAGTTATGCCTGGATTAACACAAGCCAAGAACTGCTCGGAGAAAGCCACCCTTGAGAGTAAGAGACTTTAGCTTTGTGGGTGAGAGCCATGCCACGGCAGCTAGCCCCAGGGCTGGAGAACTGTGCTCCAGAATATATGCCACCTTATGAGTCTTACATCCCTTCTAGACTGTTTGTATGGTTCTGGCATCTTTCCAGAAGTTTTTTAAGCATTTATCTTTCTAGCTTCCCTACAGCGTAAAGAAGGACAAATGCTTTTAGTTTACAGGTGGGGAATTGAGCTCCAGATATCTATACTGCCTCTTACAGCTGTGCTTGAGTTTCTAAGCTCATGGAGCCAAATGGTTGAAGCCAATTGTGTCTACACTTCCTAAAGATTCAGATACCTGAACTAGTACTTCTGTGCCTGAGCTTGCATGCCTGGACAACCAGATGGTTTACTCCAGATAACATCCAGAGTATTAGTGATGACAACCTTTGTCATCATTCTGTGTCATGCTTTGGGCTGTGACAAATGACCTTTTTCCACTCTTGAGTCATGACGGCACACTCACAACAAGCTATATGAATTAGTCTTCTCTTTCATAGATTGGAGGGAGTCCATTGCTTCTATTAAAATACCACAATAGGAGGAGGCAGTGATGTGCCCCATTTTGCATTTGTGCAAGACATACGAGCCTTGTCCAACACAGGCTGGAGATGAGGGGATGGAGACACCCCATTCTCTCTTGCTGGAACTACCCGATTTAGCAAAGGTCAGAACTCAAAGGCAGAGGCAGCGAGTATGTTTCTGTTAATCAACAACCTTCAACCGTGAGACAAAGTTCGCCACTGAGGCACTACCACCACCAATGAAGTGTGAGGCATTCCCCTCCTGGGGCCAAGTACGATGATGAAGAACTTGGAAATTTAAATCATATGAAGATGTGGGGGGCAAAGAAATGCTGCTGGAGCCTCACTGAGTACCAATGATGATCATCAGATAAAAAAAATAGAGTTCACTTCCTACTCCACTGAACACTCAAGATGAAGTGTGGACATACTCAACAGCATCCAAGAATTCCCTCTTGAAGATGTGTACTCAATGGCATCCAAATTTTCCCTCCTAAAGACATGCATTCACCACCATGCTATAAAGTTATGGAATCTTTTTCTCTAACTCAGTAACATCTGGAAAAAACCCAAGAGGGATCCAAAGGAATATTCCCTGAAAAATTTCCCCCCAGACAGGTTGGTAGGGCTTCCTTGGGAGATGGGTACATGATGAGGATTCAAATCACCTGTCAGAGAACCAAAATCTTTGTTAGGAAGGACAAGAGAACAATCGTGAGTCTACTCATTAACACCAAGAGGAGACAATTGGATGGAGAGGAAAGTGCTACCTGCTACTTCCTTGCTTTATATTAAGCCTAGTTTGTTAAACAGGCTCTAAATATACCTAAAAGGTTTGAGGTCAGCACTGAAGATGAGTAATTACTGGATTCTGGCATGGCTCAGATGTGTGGGAGCACCCAACTACTCAGCACACCAAAAAGGGTGCTCCAGAGATGTCCACAAGCAGGAAATAAAAACTCACCTGATCCTCAGGCCCTTTACTGGAACCTTCATCAAATCCACAGGCAGTGGTGTATGGTGGGAATGGTTCCGACCAATATGCCTCCTGTGTACAGTTTCTCTGAAGGAAGCCTTTAATTATAAAATATATGAGAGGATGAACTAGGGGAGGGACAGACATTCATGGTTCTTTAAGTTTTGCAACAACAAATTTTTATTCCTACTTTGATTCTTAAGTTAGGTACTTACAGGTCCAGTCATGTTCAGCAAGATTACCTACACATTTATATTATTCTATATATCATTTGAAAAGTTGAGACAAATGTTCCTATTCATTTCAAGATGCAGTGGAACTTCTACATTTCATATAGGAAATTAATTCTGCAAATTCAATCCTTACACAGAGGAAATCAAATTATGCACTCTATCCTTAATTTACAACATAATTTTTGCTTGTGGCCAAAGCTCTGACCCACCCCATCTAGCTTTGAAGTTAGATACAGTATTTGAGCACGGTCCTGCTCTGACTGGAGGATTGCACTAGGTGACCTCAAGAAGTCCTTTCTAACAATTATTCTATGACTTTATAAATCAGTGATTCTGTGACATACTCATATTCCTTTATAACCTCAGCAACGTAGTGCAATTACCCATAATTTTTAGACCACCAAAGAGACTAGACAATTCAGTACAGCATAACACAAGCCAAAAGAGTGCCAAATATTGATCATAAGCCAAGATATGTATCTGGATAATTACTGTAAGGTGACTGACATAAGATAGCATTGTAAATCAGGAAAATAAGCAAATTCCTGAATCTTTAACTATTAGAATCCATTTTAAAAAACATGTAGGGACAAAAAGACAAAAAGTCTTGCCGTGGATATTGGTGATTTCTTCAAAATATCTTGGACAAGGAACTTTAACCACTTCCCCAAGAGTGGCTCTGGGCCAGCAGGTTAGACCATCCCAATCTCTGGTGCATCCTGAAAAAAAAGTGCCTCTAAATAATGAAACACACAGAGAACATCACACAGTTGATCTTCCATAATGAGATTGTCTGTGGCTTTCCCACTAATTCATATGCAAGAAGAGCTACAACAGGACATGCAAATGAAGCAACAGCTCTGCAAGTGAAAGATTGTATTGTTTTCCTCTTCTCTTTGAATGCATCCTTGCTCACATAAGCACTTGACATTCCAGTTCGACCTTCCCCCACCTTATCTCATGAGAGAATGTACCTGATATTCAAGCAGACGCAATCTGAAAGTCAAATCAACAGGAGATCTTTCTGTTGTCAAAACAAAAGTCAGCAAAATAAAAACACTGAATAATTATTGGCACTTGAGATTTCTCATTACAGGTTTCACAGTCTAACTAAAAAACAGCAGACTTAAAAATTCATCCTTAGTCTCTTGATTCTATGCTTAAAGTCTACCAGTTTCACCTGACTTCAAGGAAGTAAGGGCTGAAGTCCTGTTCTTAGGCAATCAATGGCATATTTACAATGGACTTCAATAGGGATTAGATTCCTCCAAACTAGAAGAACATCTCCCAGCGTCATATAAAATAACCCTCATCAGGAGTAGGTCTGACTGGTTGGCATTCACGAGGTTCTCTAAACCACAGATTGCTAGCTGAGAACACGGGGCATGTTCCTAGCTAAAAAGGGTTTTCAGAAGTTATAGTTAATCACAGCTTTGTCAAGGATGTACCACACTGGGACTCAAACTGTGGTCATGCAGTGTTTGTTGGCAAGTAGGTGTGGGTGCAGCGCAGAAAAATTATCAGCATGTAAAGATGCCTGAACCAATAAAAAAAACACCGCGCTGTAACCAAAACCAATCTGTAGGTAGTCGTAAGGTGGATATAAAGCAGTGCATGAGTTTCATTTGGGAGGTGTTATTTTCTTTCACTGATTCTTTTCTGTTTCCTCTGTGACTGATGACAAAGCAAATCTAAAATTGTCAAGAGCTGAAATGTGGAAGCAGTATTACTTGCCTGCAGCTGAGCAAAGTTACTCTCCAGCTTCCGAAAGGATAGTCCTGAGAATCACCCACAGCATTAGGCATACATCACCCTTGGGAGGATGAAGTTCCTGGTATCCCCAATTTGCCAGGTGGGAAAATAGAAGCCTTGATTGGTTATCTCTAATTTTGTCTAAGGTATGTTAGCTAATCTTAGCTGTGTCCCCTCTGTAATCAGTGCAAATAGACAGGGACTTCCAGCGCATGATTCATCCCATATATTGGTGGCTCCTTTCTGAGGACAGGATGAATCACTCAGTGCAAATACCTAGGTTTCTCTGATCATTACAGCCTAAATTAGGCTGCTGATTTTCAAACTAAGTGCCTGCTTAGACATGCAGTGGCCCACACACTTAGACTTAGGGACTTTAAGGGTCCCTCTTAGAGTGACTATAGTACCTTTGAGGAGCTGGGTGTGAAAATCTATTGTATTTGGCAGTGTGGGGTTAAAAATGAGAATCAGGTAACTTTATGTAGGAGTGGATTGTATATGTTGTAAGTCCTAGATCTGGCTTCATTTCCAGTGACTTCTACAGTTTATATAAAAGAAACCGCTGAGTGCAGAGGCAGAAAGAGCATTTTACACGCTGAGGTTTTCAAAAGACTAGTGATTGTCCAAGTCACCTGGGACTCCATAAAGACAACTGCAGTAGGAATTGTATCAAGTAATGTTGACATCATAGATACTTAAGTCTTTTTCAGTGACCCTCAGCTCTTCTTTTTTTTTTTTTTCAACAATGGAGAAAAAAAAAGTATTTTTAGAACTTGATTGAATTGGCCTATTTTACCTATCTACTTCAAGATGAGAGGAATTGCACTCTGGAATCTACCGATGATACTTGTTAGACACTGCTCTGTACAAAGAGAATAATGTGGAACTACTTTAGATTAAAAAGTCTGCAATATAGACAACTTCCAGCACAGATTCTCTGTGACTACCGAGAAGTAACTCTCTACAAGTCATGATCCTTCAGTTTGTCTCATTCAGTTCCTGAAAACTGAAATGCAAGTCTAGTTTTAAAATATCCCAGATAAAATATTTGTCATGAATTATTTTTTTAGATTTAACGATTCATTTTAAAATATATTGAGAAAGGCTGTAAAGACCAGAACACATTTTCATTAAAATCTTTCCATCTCTAGAGAATGAAAGGTGGAAAGGAGAACTTTGAGAAGATCAGAGTTGATATAGTTGAAGATTTTTAAATAGTTTAACAGAACTTTCAGGGAATTTTTTTTTTTTTTTGAGTACCATTTGCTACAAAGAAGATTCCAAAATCATGTAATTATTTTTCTGGTAAAGAGAAAAATACTTGGAATATCATAATGTAATGCATGTAATAAAACATTATTGAAAATACCTGATTTTTGCCAGAATGTTTTTTGGGTGGGTTACTGGGTATTCCAAGTGCAAAATGTGTCCAGGAAGCATTCTTAACTTGATTAAAGGTGTGTGGGGGGGAACCACTAAAATAGAGTAGGCAAGTACAAGAAGGATATCAGACATTAGAGTGACTGGAAAGGCTGCAGAAATATAAAGATGATAACGGAAGTATTCTGGGGGTTAGTCTCTAAATTTCAATAGGCTGCTAAAGGTAGAATTCCAGGTTGGTTGTAATACTTCTATTTGTACCAAGTGCATGAGGCATCTTTGTCTCATAACTCCTCTGTAGAAAATGAACATCTGATAATTCATGCAACTGAAAAATCTCACTGAGGTGGATTCATACTTTTCTAAGCAAAGTTGGCCAGAAAAAATATGACTGAACTTTTGAAAGAGTTTGAACATTTTGAAATTTCACTTTGAAGCAATTAAAAACATGTCTCCACAATGCCAAAACCCCAGCAAAAAGAACCCCCTACACCGCATTTTGCAAATATTTTACAGGCTCTCTGAAATGTTCATTTTAATTTTCAAAATTTGTATTTGAGCTTGTAATAGATTTCAAAACACTACCACAATAAATCTTTTCAAACAAACAAAGAAACAAAGAACTTCCAAAAATGTAGGAATAGAATATTTTGAGGAAGTTGGGTTTAATTTTTTCTTTTGTTGTTTTTTGGGTTTGGTTTTTTTTTTTTTTTTGCAAAGAACATTTTCACCAAATTGGAATGATTCCCAACACGGTATGATTTCAGCATGCATTTCAGTGTCTTCCTTGTAAGCTTCTTTTGAGCTTCGGATATAACTAAAGTATACACCAAATACTTTAGGAATGTAAGACATTCCAAGTAGGGTTTTCTTGCCCTGACTAAGCATCTAAACTTCTCAGGGTCTGAACTGATCATCTTAGTCTCATTCTGTAGTTAGTAAAGAGAAATACTATTCCAGAGAATAATTCATCTCATTCTAAAGTAAGCATCTAAACCAGAGGCAATGAAACATGCTCTAGGGATACCCATCTTCCTCCATTTGCTTTAAGGGAATCTAAGAAGACAAGTCCTGACTTAGACATTGAGCCTTTAAAAATGTCTAAAATGAGATGAGATAAAGTCCCAGCCTATAGAAGAAACATTTAAAACTATTAAGAAATCAAATAAAATAGGAATCAAATCTTGACTGAGGAGAACAAATGGTATCTTGATATTGTGCCTCTGAAGTGATATACAAGGGATATTCATATCAGAGCTTGACAATCAGGACCATTACCTTTTAGATCAGGTGAAAGAGATTCATTCTTTTCTAAACAGAGAGCCTCCTCTTTGAGCACCTGCTGGAATATCTTGCATTCTGGATGGATTCCCACAACCTCAGTAAGAGAAAGACAAAATAAACCAAGAAGTTCTGTGATTATCGGGACGGAGAAGAGCCAGGTTTCTTTCCAGTTTATACCTCGTGGCTGATACTTTGAGGTCTAAGAATGTGAAAACTCCACCTGAAGATTTTTCTGCAAATAGGACATATAAATGGCAGAAGGAGTCTGTGATCTCATATATTTATCAATTTGTATATGCATCTGGATATGCATACTCATGTGGATTCTTCAGTGTATCATAATGGTCAAGCTCATGTAGCACCTCTTCTCCAGTCTGCACATTTATACCATCTCTCTTTTACATCTATGTTTTTCTCAAAACTTAAATGTTTTTCACATTCTTTGGATCTCAATCTCTTTTTCAGGTGCCCCAAATTGGATGGATCCATCAGCTATGGGAATATTCACACTGAGTCCCTCAAACATATATGCAGTCTGACCATATACCTATTTCTTCCCTGTAAAACAAATAACAATAAATAAATTTCTTTAAATATACATGTTGGGGGTTTTTTTAGTTAATTATTTTGGGTGTTCAAAACTACCTATTGGCAAAATATTCCTATTTTGATTCTTGGGCATTCCCAAGAACCAAGTTTTCTTTATTGGAGGAATTATCCCTAAGTGTGACAATAAAGTCTTAATTATTTTTCATACTGTGCTTAGATGCTGATACTAATAGAATGGGCTCCTGGTCTTCCTTGAAACCTTGAGATTATAGTGTTATAGTAAACACTCTACTGAGAGAGCATGGTCTATGCTCTTCCCTTCTGAAGGCAGTTGGTATAATCATAAAAACAGAAGCAAAAAATAGGACCAGAAATTTTATGTCCACTGGGCCTTAAATAAGAAATACTGAAGTCCAAGAATTTTGAGAAAATAGCAAAATGGTAGTCTTGGCCATAGTTTAATCTAAGTGATTACAGAATTTTATCAACATATTATCTGAGGATGCTATACACACCTTAGACGGAGGCATTGTTTCCATTTTACCAGATGAAGAAATGAGAAAAAAATAATGACTTGTTTTGGGAGCTTAAGGAATGATATTTATCTCACAGATTAAGATACTTACATTTAAACAGCTAAATGGATTTCTAGACTTCACTTGTTGAACAGGGTCTAGATTAATCTTCTTAAGTACAGATACTTAGTGTCATTTAGGTGCTGTCATGTATTTTGCTTGGTCTCAAGCTCCCACTCCAGAAAGTTTCATGTCCCCAGTAGTCCTGCATCAAATCTGCTGTGATTGTGAAGATGTTCTTAATACCCTAGAAAATCCCAAAATTATTGCCTCTGGAAAGGCAATTAAATTCTGAGAAAGAACATACAATGTCAGTGTCTACATGTGATCTTGTTATCTGAGCTTCTTTTGCAGTCCATGGAAATTTAAAGGATGTCTCACTCACTCAGGAATGGTTAGTGCTGTTTGGCATGCTATAGGGTATCTTAGCCCTCTTGTGTATATTCTGCATTAATTTTGCCAGCCCCATGTGGAAGTCTTAAATACATTACCTTATGCCTCAAATATTTCTACACACTCATGTTTAGGTAACTGAATTAACCCCAGATTCAATAAAATCCATAGAGTCTAGAAAGCAACTGAACTGTGCAGACAACTGAATACTGCACCAAAGCCTCCTTTGGATACTGGGATCTTCACGACATAGGGAATCTTAAATGGAATAGCGCAGAGGGTTTGCTCCTTTCCAAGCCATGCTATTCAAGACAAAGCCAGGGGCTCAGGGGGTCTTGATTTTAGTGGAAATGATGGATTGAAGGCTTTTTGAGAAATTTCTGAGGAAGACTGTAGGCCATCTGAAACCTCTAAGGACAACACAGTACAGACGAAAACATCAGTGCTGTATTGCCTTTTCAGTCTCAGGAAGTTGATTTATTGACCTTCAGAATGTATTCAGTGAGCAATGCAACCAGGACTTCTTTTAGCCTCCACAGAAACTTTACTGCAAGTCATGTAGGCTACTGCATCCTGGCAATAACATCTGCCTAGGGAGAAAAAAAGAACACAACTTTATCTTTAAAAACCTTTAAAAATTCTGCCTACATTTGGGTTTTAAAGTAGCATAGACAGACTGCTTTTAATTATGAGGCCCTAGAGATGGTTCATACATCCTAATATTAGAACAGAAAGAGGATTAAGGACACTGTTCAAAAAGGAAATTGAGACATGGCTTTTTTCATGCATTATAGTCCTCCAGTGGGTAATTCAAAATACATTTTATAAATCAGCATGAATGACTCTTAAAATAGTACTTCTTGCTGTTGAACTACAGTAACACAATTCTGAAATGAAATTTTTCAGATATTAATAAGATCCCTGCTCATCGCTTTATATTTTAACATATGTTTCTCTTTGCATTCGGCCTATATAACAAATGAATTATTTCAGTAATAGTAACAAAACGATTGCTATATAACTCTCTCACTATTTCAGTTTATAAAGATGGATTCAGCTGGACAGGAAAGAAGTAATTTCTCTACTTTCTGGAATTTCTGGACTCTGTTACTGCTGAGGAACTTTGTATTTGGAATATTCTTAGGCTTGACGTTTAAAAGTCACGACAACTTGACATGATGCTATACAACTTACCATCTATACTGAGTCCTCTGGTAAAAGTCTTGAAAGCAACAGGCAGTCATAACCCAAAATGAATTCAAAACCACAAAAGGAGATTTGAAATGCCTTTGAGAAACAAGCACTTGGGAGAGACGGGTTAATTTAACTCACATCTCTTGTCAGAGGTGCTTGCAATGGTAGAAACATACACATAATTAGTTATGAAAAGTTTCAGAGGAGGAAGGGTTATTTTTCTCCAAAAGTCAACTTAACCAACACATGCAGCCGATGCAGGTGGACCATAAATGAGGGACTAAGCAGCTGAGCTCTCCCATATAGTACATCAAACATTGAATATGTGTTCCAGGCTGCCTGCTGCTCGAAGTAGGCTGCATATCCTTTTTTGTCTCCTTTAGTAAATCTACGCTCGCTGAACCAGACCTTCAGTCACCATAATTGAGTAGAGTTGTACTGAAATCAGTAGAGTGCTGTTCCTTGACAGTGGCTGGGGAAGTCCATACCCTACCCATAGGGAAGTTGTGTTGTGTTGTATTGCACTGGTTTTACACACAACAAAGCAATTGCTATAACAGATCAGATGTAGTCCAGACTCCTGCTTCTGAAAGCAGTGATGAATCACCAGAAAACATGATTTTACAATTTCTTCTAGAAATCCTGACCAAGCGCTGGTGATACTCACAATGGTGAGATTGTAGTCAAATCCCACTACCACTGATTGGTAAGCAATTAATCAGCTTGCTCACATTTTGTTTGCTTTTGCATTAACTGGATTTGGGATGAGGGTGGCTATAGCCACCAGAGCCCAGAGGTTTTATTATAGACCAGTATAGGTTAAATATTACTGACACTTCAGTGTTTGAAAATCAGCATCAAGTGCAATTGCAGATGTAACCTAGAGACTATCCCATAAGAAACAAAAATGAGGCTCGTGGAGTTAATTTACAATCATGTAGCCTTACTGGAAGTAATCCTACTGCTACAAAAAAAAAAAAAAAAAAAAAAAAGACTTGTACACAAGAAATTGAGAACAGTGATGATGCTTCAATTTGTTGGTTTTCTTCAGGCTTTAAGAAAAAGAAAGACATTAAACCATTTTACAGTTAAAGAAAAGCCCTCTGGGCAGAACATTATTTGTGATTTGTTTGCTGTGGCTTACTTATTTTTTGTTATTTATCTAACAATGCCTTGAGAGAAAAGCGCATATTGTTGGTGTAATCTGCCTACAACGGTTAGGTGATGGGGCTTTCTAGAGAACAGGGGGTCTGCATTTTTGCAGGGACATAGTATTGCAATTTGGGAGGCATCTGCTGTAACAGCTGAGCTCTTGTAGGAAAAGAGTAGCTCCTGTTCACCTTAGAAAAGGATAATTTAGGAACCAAAACAAAGCAGAGATTTCTGAGGCAGGGATGTCCAATCTGGCAGTCTTCCCTGCCACAGTAATAAGTGTAAGAGGCTGATTTAAAATGCTACTTCTTAGATCAACATTTCCTAGTAGCTAGACAGTAACCTGGCATGTATCTTACTGAAAATTGCAATGGGGTGCCTTTACCCCAAGGCTTATACAGAAAACTTAGAGGTTTCATGCAGGGTTGTAGGCAGAACTCAAGGAGCGGAGCTTTGCATTGCTGAGCATTGTAACACAAAGATCTTTTTGCTGGCTTGAACATTAGTGGCAAGCCAAAATTCACGGGGGTTGTTTTAACTCTAAATCCTGACCACTGAAAAAATCTTGCCTGGAACAAAGCAATCATGTAGTGAACATTAAAAAGATAATCTATGACAGGCACAGACCATGCTAAAAACCTGAGACAGTTTAGAGAGCCACATTTTGAGCTTGTGCTTACTTTTAGACTTCCTTTTCTTAACATCTTTAAGGCTACTGCATTGAAACTCTAAGTGGTATACTCACTGATAGGAAGTGCAGCATTGTATTGTATTTCCTCTGTTACATGATAGTTTATTTATTTGCCCAAATCTGAACAGAAATTTCAAGCTAATGGCAGTTTAGGGTTTGATTTGTTCATGTTGGACAACATCAGACTTGGCAAGCACCGGGAAGAGAGTCTTTCTAGCAACATCCTCACGCTATACTTAGTGCAACTTAGTTAAAAACAATCTTTTCTGAGAACTCATCCAAAGATGGTGCCCCTAGGCTGTTGTGGAGGTAGAAAAACTGTAATTTAGATAGCGCATAAAAGACAGATCTTCACTCATTATGAAGTCCTTTAGCACACTTGGGGAAAAGTACTAACATTTTCTATTCTCTCTGAAAACAAGGGAAATGCTTCAAAGCTGAGCACCTAATATATTAGTCACCTTTGAAAAAAAGCAATTCAATGGGATCAAAGAGCCAGAAGTAAATTGGTAACACTTAGTCTTTTTGAAAATTAATAAAAAATCAAAGAAGTGGCTGAATTGGTTGGCAAAATGGGAAGGTTTCAAGAACTTTAAGGGTCTTTTCAGTGATCTGATTTAGTTTCCAATGCTGTGCAATCTTAAAACCCTATGAAAAGTTTTTGCATCAAGTGCATAAATCATTTACTAAGCATATTCATCACTGTTCTTTTTGCCTCTGTGTCTCAGATCTCATCTCAGAACTGCTCTGAAATCATCGCTGTACTCCCTGTTCTCCCTGTCTGTGCTTCCCCTGTTCAGATTTTCTGATATGACTCTGACGCCTGAATGTTTTAGTTCTCCCTTATACAAAACCGGAGTTGTCTGCCATTCATGTCATACACTGACTCCCAGCTTGGAGGATTAAAATTCACCTGGTATTTTAGGATACAGAAAGGCACAGCAAAGACATTCAAAAGTCCTGCATCCTCTGCCTATTTTTAACCATGGAATGAAGAGCTCAGTCAGTCCTGAAAGTTGGCCAGTGATACCAAAGACACAGTGCAGAGAACCAGCATGTGCTCTGAAATGTATGCATTTTTTTCAGCTGAAATTTTGATGAACAGGAAAGGCTTATAGGATGAAAGGAGGCTCATGAAAAAATGTTGAACACATGTTGAATAACTGAAGGAGACAAAGAAAACCTCAGCCTTTTTCATAAACTTCTCAGTTGAATATATCTCATCAAAATGGTCCATAAGGCCTGTCTCCTTCTATCTGCATAACTCCTTTCTCAAAAAGCCAGTGCTAATTAGAAAGCTCTGAGACTGGGGAGCCCAGGTCAGTGAAGTCAGCGCCAATTTTCACATGTGCTTTGAAGGGAGCTGGGACCAACCTCGAGTTCCATAAGCTCTTGCCCATTTCAGCACAGCTACATTGACAATCACCGCAGTAAGGATCTTCCTATCCACTGTGCCCTATGAGTAATTCTGGGATATTTATAATGTAATATATGTAGTATTATGTTCTGCCAGAAAACTACAAGAAACTACAAAAAATAACCAAGGATTTCTTATGCAATAAAAAAGTCCCCCACTCAAATACGCTTGTGAAAATAGATGGGCATCGAGTTTGTTTCTACCATATCCAAGCCATGTTTACCACTCTTGATTTTGACTGACTGTAAAGCGTGACGTCACCACAGCAGTGACATGACTGCAGTCAGCAGCAACATATTTATTTATTATGGAAAGTCCTGCCCTCAACTTGCAAGCTCTGACACAGTCTTGATCCCAGAAGCTTTCAACCCCAAAGGTAAAGACCTATTTCCAATCTTGCTCTTCAGCCAGTTAAATAGATTATTTCAGGAGTCTTTTGGGCTGAAAATGACTACCTAGAGGACATTTTCAGTGTTTGTTTTCTCTTTCTAACTCAATTACCTATGGAACAAGAGAAACTGAGACACTGATTGCCTTACAGTCATTTAGAGGAATATCTTTTCTTTTCAAGATTGTTTTTAAGACATTGGAGTAATGCTTGAATGCTCCTCCGTGTATTGGATTGTATTTATCTGACTATTTAACTGCATAGCCTTATAGAGAACAGTACTTGCTATACATACATATCCATGTATATCACTATATGCATTTACTCATAGGTTTTCTGTATGTGACAATACAGCCATACGAATTTATTTTGTTTATAAACCTTATGTAATTAGTATTATCTTGAGAAAAATGAAAATGAATTTATTAGCTCTGTGCTAAATTTGGTAGAGCATTTAATTATAACACTTAAAGAATAACAGAACAGTAATAACTGAGGATCATTGTTTTCTGCTTTTGCAAGTATTCCTCCAAATAAAAGAGAAATTTCTCCCTTTCTGCACGTGTAGTATGTTTGCCTAAAGGTGGGGTTCATGTCACCTAATGCCAAAGAACTGAAACCTAGATGTCAAAGTCCATCAGCAAGTTCACTCAACTGAAGCCATAGCTGTTGTTCTTGGAGTGTTTCCACCTCTTGCCAGCAGTATTGAAGGATAAATTAGTAGCTTTAGACAAGATTCCTAATTTTAGAGAGATAATTTTAGATGATTACTCTAAACTCCCCTATCAAGCCTTCTTTAATGATCAATGAAGGCAGCCAAGCAGTTCCAGGGGAGGATGACTCCCGCCTGTCGAAGACACCTATTTGAGGACAGAGTGACTCACTGTACAGCAGCCTGTCCCCCTCCAGGCTAACAAAATGCCTAAACAGACTGACTCTTCCACACCTCCAGTTCCCTATGGAGGGGAATTTAAGGTCTGCAGGGACTGAATCCCTAGAAGAAGCTTGTATGTCCCTCCAACACAAATTAGCCAATAGTAGCTATATCAGAAATTTAGGCACCCAGCTCTGTTTTATTGGGAGATCAGTGTCTTTCCCCAGATCTGGATCCGTATGCCTATTACCACAAGAAAGGCTTTGTTAAAACAAATGTGTAGCTCAGCGATAACCCGTCTATGTTTCCATTCTCACCTCCATTCATTAGATCAGACTGAACCCCTTCCCCAGAAATGTGAAAAGCTGTTAAGTGTTTGAAGAAGAAAGCAGTTTAGCTCAGCAGGAAGGACAGTGAATGCAGAGGCTTTTCTGTTCCCTGTCCTCTGTTTCCTGAGATTCTGAACCCTTTAAGACAGGAAAAGTAGTTTTTATGCATTTCAGCACCCATTGCTCTGTTCCTTGTCTCTTACAAGCAAATGGTAATTTTTAATGTCAAGGACTCTATTTTTCAAGGCACAAGGTATATCCTGCAACATACAGCTCCCCGTGGAGCTGACAGGAGGTTAAACTACCCAGTGTCACAGAGGAAGTTTTCAGGATTACCCTTCTGGTTTATTTTCATATCTGAATAGTGAATTATTTGCAGAATCCATGCAAGAACTATTTCTCTCCTCTGACATGATCCTTTGAAATGTGAAAGGACTGTTTACTCAATACATCCTATGAGTGTCTGGCCTTCCCTGACTGTCTAACTTAGGGTGCAAATCTTCCCAGGAGACCTAAGTTTGAGACACGAAAACCACTAACATTTAGAGCACTGACTCTTACCAGACTCCTAGGTGGAGTTTATATATGAGCATTAGTTTGGGGCCAAAAGCTACCTAGAGCATGCAGTTTGTAGAATTCCTTTTATTATGGGCAAAGTCTGCTGCAATATGCTAAAACATTAAAATGATGCATGGCAGCCCACAGATGTGCATGATAGGTCGCTTCAGGTTAGCTCCAATCTGCTGACAGTTGCACGAATAAGTTGTGCCTGTATTATGTGTAAAAAGGCTAGTCCAGATGCCAAAGTCACTGTACCTGTAGCAGTGTAACACTTCAGGCTGACTAGTTTTCCCTGAAAGAAGAGTATTACATGTGTTAATAACTATATGCAAGTTAAGTTAACTATATATTTAGATAAAGTTAGATATATATAACTAATAGCAAGGATCTATATTCTATCACTTGTACATAAAGCTGTGTAAATACAGAGGAAAAAAGGAGTTCCAGAGGTGCAGGTGTGAAAATCTACATCCCATCTTTCACCTTTTAAAACTGAAGAGTCAAGGCCAGTCTGTACCCACCTAGGCTCTCACTATTATCAGTAGAGGAACATTCACTCTGTCTGTCTTTCTCAGGACAAGATGAAATGCCTCCCAGCAAGGTGACTGTCTCCCCCTTGACTTCAGTGGGAGTCTAAATCCCAGCCTACACTTAACATTTAACTGTGAAGTGGCCAAAGTTAAAATTAATGGGTCCCTGGGAATTGCACCCATAGGAAGGTTTCCAAACATTTCTCTGAGGCTGAAGATTGAGGGGAAAAAGGCTATATGACTGTACTTGTACTTACGCTACCTTTTGCTAACCAGCCCAGGCAATGCCAGCAGTAGAGCATAGGGCTTAGAGAGGGATATATGTGCTTGAGTTGTGTCTCTGTGCTCATACATCTTCCCTGATGTTTAATGTTACAGTCTCACCTGCTGCCTCCAGTGCACAGCAGCCATAAGACTGTTTGTGCTCCTGCCTGGTGATATTACAAGCAGATACCTTCAGCAGTATAAACATCAGTGCCCTCTCAAAGAGGTAAAAGTCCCAAATCCATCAGGAGGAAGTATTCCTTTTCAGTTACGCTCTTTCTTCAGCAAAGTTGCCTTTATCAGGACAACTGAGACAGCAAGCCATCCCCTTCTGTCTCTCTAAAGCCATGCTACAGCTACTCAGGTTTGGGGATGCTTTTCTGTCCTTTGGAAACTGCAATTCTAATGAGTGGAAATGACAAAACATTTTAATAGCATCTTAGGGCTGGCAAATTTTAAAGCAAAGAGCCGGGTCAAACCTCTAACTCAGTAATATTTTTTTCCTTCCTCCCCTCCTACATCCCCATCCTCTTTTTTTGTTTGTTTGTTTAATCCTTTCCTCCTTTTTCTTCCTTTCTACCTACTCTCTCTTACGAGAAAAGTTACCTTGCCTCTGCTGACATCCCCTCCCCCTC
>JAOBAS010000071.1:41734003-41763495 GCA_025311575.1 Elanoides forficatus
AAGGCCAGGTTGGACGGGGCTTTGGGCAACCTGGTCTGGTGGAAGGTGTCCCTGCCCGTGGCAGGGGGGTTGGAACTGGATGATCTTTAAGGTCCCTTCCAACACAAACCATTCTATGATTACAACTGATTTACAGCCAGGAAAGCAAGAATAAAAAGCAGTATAGTTGTGCCACAAAGCACAGAAAGGGGACAAATTTACAGGTTGGAATTGTGAAATTTTACTTTTTCAAAGATCCTATTGTATGAATTCTTATTCATCCAGAATTTCCTTTCTTTTAAAGACAACAGAGATTGCCTTCCTCTACTTTCTCCAACAATATTTCAAAACTAGTGAAAAACTCTGGATTTATGGTAGTCAAGCCAGAGAACATAAAACCATAAAGTTCCTCTTAAACAAGGATAGTTCCAGTTACACTTTTAATAGCTAATTTTCTGTGCTGAACATGGTTAACAGTTCATCATTTATATGTATTCACTGAACCCCTTTTCCTGTTACTTAACTTTTTATAAACAGGTTTTAATTCTCCCAAATTAATTATTTAAAAAATTGGTGAATAGTTCTTGCATACTGACAAAATAACTCTGACTTGAAGCTTCAGGCACATGGTACCTTTACATTCTCTGATCATATTGACTTAGTTACCAGTCTTAGTTTCCTGAAACAGAAGTTACAGTGATTTTTTCAATATCTGGGCTTTTTTGGTGTGTTTTCAATATGCAATACTCACCTGAAGAGATCATAGAAGTGATTGTTCTCCTACTTTTTCTCTCCCTCCCAAGGAAAATAATTGTGAAAAATAAAAAATAGAAAACAAGTCCATCACAAAATCCTTACAGTAGCATTGGTGGAAAAATTCTTTAATATTGTTCTAATCCATAAGGAGAGTCAAGATTTACAAACAGGCCAGCTAAAATACCTGAGGAGATAATGAAGATGATGAAGCAAACAGATGAAAAAAACCTGAGCTCACTCATCATCCTTAACAAATACTTACTTTGAACAGCAGTCAATCGTCAATGTGTAAGGCCGAATGGGCCAACAGGCATTCAAATGGGACCAGCTGGGCCTAATACATTGTGTTTAAAGTGATTGACTTGTGTAACAAATAATTAAGCCATTAACCAATTTGGCCCAGAACATTTTTCAGAAGTTGCTGAGCTACTGGAAGTCAGCCAGGTATTCTTGGAAGAATCACTGCACGGTTGTTGTGCTCTTATACTTTTACTGAGCTCTCTGCTACAGCCACTGTCAGAGAAAAGAATCAGCTCTTAACTGCCTTTGCATTGAACTGTACCACTGTTTTTCATGCTCTTAAGCTTAAAAAAAAACCCAAACAAAACAAACCCAAATCAGCAAGCTAATGTATTTTCTCATTTTAAATATTTCAGGACCGGAATGTTGATTCCACTATTTAAATAAAAGCTCTTTGAGCAATAATGTTTTATTATAATGTTTGCCATTAAGAGACCCTGAATTTTTCTCTGAGATATTATTAAGGAAATAATAAAACAACACTCCCATTTACATTTGCTGCTAAATCTGCAACTCTTGATGCAAATATTAACCAGCAAATTACATGAAATAGAAGCAGAAGGTAGGCGAAGGTGAATGTGCAAAACAACGCAGGCTTTTCTGTATTGTTTGCTCATTCTTAGAATTGCTTTTCAGGCAGGCATATGAATCCTGAAAAGATACGTGATTACATCCTTGAGTACAGGTCTGGCCTGGGTACACGTCCTCAGATCTTTTCTTGGAAACATCACCACCTTAATTCAGGTTGAAACGATCAGGTGATTAGTAGGTTCTTTCTGCAGCCTCCTATTACAAGGGATATAACTATCAGTTGCAAACGCAATTCTCTTCTAAGAATTACAAAAACAGCTCCTGTGGCCTCTGTTAATTAGTAGATGGTGGAGAGCTTTGTATCACGAACTTAAATGCTTCCTCCTTAATTGTTGTTATTATTGTTTCTCCTCCTGACAGAGGAGGGTTTATATAGCGGAAAAGCTACCGAGGTAGAATCACCATAATTAAAAAGACATTTCATGAAACGTGAAGCGGCAACAGGAAGATTGTCCTCTTTTGTGTTGGTTAAATGCGAAACTACTTAGCGGCCTGAAGAGTCTGAGGGGCTGCTGGTATGTGCCCAAGCGTTGTTGGTGGTCTTGTCCTAGCTGCAATGGTGAATTAAACAAAAAGAGATTTATACAGCAGAGGATTCAAGGATCTAGTGAAAAAATAAGGCGGCAAACATAGCCGGCGACCTTTAAAGACGCTGGTAATGCAGGCGGCCCGTGCAGATTCCCGTGATGCTACTCAAGGTACTTTCCCCCCCCGTACTCTGTCTTCTGCAGTGAGACCTGATGGGCAGGTGGGTTGGCATCACCTCTCGGTAACAGCTTGGTGCTGTTTTGCATTCATCTACCCGTGCAAAGGCAAAGGTCTTACCTCTGATAGGGAGCTGACATCTGAATTTCAAACTAGAAGGGAGCAAGTGCTGTTGGTTAGGAAGGAAAAGAAAAAGAGTGTGCAAGTCAGGGTGGTACCCAATGGAGATTTTTGAAGTGGAGGAGCAGGAATATTAGATTTTTCAGCTTGCCGTTAATTCTTGTAAATAGAAAAGATGTTCAGGCTGATCTGTTTTTTTCCCCTTCAAGTATACCAGTGAACCAAAAAAAAAAACCCAACAAAAATAAAAGGTCAGAACAAGTAGGAACGGTTTGCTTAGGTTTTATTAATTCCCTATTTTTTAAGTAAAGGTCATGGAAAATCACAACATGCTAAATGTTGCATGATAAATATCAATATACTGTAAATGAAAAACCATACAAAAATCCCATTTGACATATTTAACGATTTATCTCTTCATATCTCTGCAAAGCTAGAACAAGAAAGTACGGGTCAAATACTGCAAAGTGTTAGAACGTAAATGCTACGTGTTTGCGCAAAACTGAGATAAGTCAAGCACTTGGAAAGGTGTTTTGAGCTCAGAAAGGTGCAATAAAATAGTTAGAAGGTTTATTAGCATGCACTTGCTAAAAGAAATCACATAGACTAATTTTAAAACCGATAAGCAACCATCTTTATTATGGAACCTGTTACAGAAATTTAGGTACACCAAGAAACATCTATGTGATGCACATTTGTAAACTTGGTATATGTTTGTACAAGGCCAACTCTATAAAGATCTGCTGGTGCATAAATATTAATGACAAACCCATGACAAAGGAAAAAAGAACAGACAAAATTAAGTCATAAATAAAAGAATCCTAGACAATGGTTTTTTTGGAGCAGAACTGATTAGCCTGATAACAAAAAACAATCATCAGATTTTATTATTGTCCTGGCTTTTGAGAAAGGGTGTGGGTATCCCATCCACAGAAAGTGTTCACTCACACTTTGAATTCTACATTTGCAACCAGACCAACAAGGTGATATTTGGGGAGGCACTCTATGGACTATGTCTTGCTCATAACTGTACCTCCAAGTATGAACTTTGTTCTAATGCTGTATCCAGAGCTAGATCTGAAGGCAGTGGAATTTGATTAATTTTTCACTGAATCTAGCAGAATGTCACCAAAAGAAGGCAGTCTATAACTTAATTTAAGTGTCTTTTCCTCCTCACCCCACTTCCAACACAACCCTAATCCAAGAACTGTGCTTTAAAATTAGATTATAAATTTTCCAACTAGATACAACTTTTCTTTTTTTTTCTCTCTAAAATACTGTATCTTTTGTGTGAGTGTGGGTTTTGTGACTAATTTTCTTAGGAAAAAGTTTAAATGTTTCACTGAAACCCTCCAAGTCAAAACAAAAGGGAAGTATTCCCACAAATCTGACAAAATGATTTTTTTTTTTTTTTTTTTTTTTCCCAGGCAACTATTTAAAGAGTAATTCAAGTGTCTAAGGATGGGCATCTGGCCCCATTTGAGGTACCTGAGGACATTGTGCCTGGCCTCCAATTGCTGCTCCAGAAGGACACAAAATCTCTGTTCAGGTTTAACCCCAGTAGGGAGCTCAGCCCCCCACAGCTGCTCACTAACCTCACCCCACACACCCCACCAGTGGGATGGGGAAGAGAACTGGAAGGGTAAAAGTGCAGAAACTCATGGGTTGAGAAAAAGACAGTTTAATAGGAAAAGCAAAAGCTGTGTGCGCAAGCAAAACAAAATAAGGAATTCATTCTCTGCTTCCCATGGGCAGGCAGGTGTTCAGCCATGTGCTGGTTTTGGCTGGGGTAGAGTTATTTTTCTTCATAGCAGCTAGTACGGGGCTATGGTTTGGATTTGTGCTGGGACCAGTGTTGATAACCCAGGGATGTGTTCGTTCCTGCTGAGCAGGGCTTCCCCAGAGCCAAGGGCTTTTCTGCTTCTCCCCCCACCCCACCAGCGAGCAGGCTGGGGGGGCACAAGGAGTTGGAGGGGACACAGCCAGGACAGCTGACCCCAACTGACCCAAGGGAGATCCCAGACCATAGGACGTCATGCCCAGTACATAAAGCTGGGGGAAGAAGAAGGAAGGGGGGACGTTGGGAGTGATGGCATTTGTCTTTCCAAGTCCCCGTTGGGTGTGATGGAGCCCGGCTGTCCTGGAGATGGCTGAACACCTGCCTGCCCGTGGGAAGTGGGGAATGGATTCCTTGGTTTGCTTTTCTTGCACATGTGGATTTGCTTTACCTATTAAACTGTCTTTATCTCAACCCACGAGTTTTCTCAGTTTTACTCTTCCAATTCTTTCCCCCATCCCACCGGTGGGAGTGAGCGAGCGGCTGTGTGGTTCTTAGTTGCCAGCTGGGGTTCAACCACAACAAGCCGGCTCCTGGGAAGCAGGGCTCCAATCATGCGTAACGGTGACTTGGGAAGAAAAATGCCATCATTCTGAAGGTCCCTCCTTCCTCCTTCTTCCCCCAGTACAATCTCTTAACTGCAGTGCTGTATCCATCTGCCTCGTGGAGACATCTGAGACACCCCGGGATGTCAGCAGTGCAATTAGCTATCCACTTTTTCATTCCTAAACTTCTCCCTTACTGTGAAAACAAATGTCAAGAATAATGGTTTTGATTAGCAGTAATGGAGAAAAAAAAATATATATCTATCTTTGGAGAAGTAAAGTCAGGCTTTCTAATAACTTCCAGGCACTGGAACAAATTCTGTGAGGTGATAGCAAAATACAATGCTGAAATTAGTGACATGGAGCATCTTAAAATGAAATCGCTCTGTGGCCACTTCAGTGGTTTCATGGAAGATGAAATGTATGATCTCTGTCTACTCGTGTGCTCTTACTTGTTTTCCTCTCAAAATTTTGAAATCCAATGTCCAATTCCAGGCACTCTTGACAAAGCAACAGAGGTTGAAGACTATTACTTTTTGTCCACTTTAATGAAAATTAAGAACTATATATTGGAGCATGACATCTTTAGCACTCCTTATTGACGAAATGGTGGAAATTATTTTATCTGTGTTTGCACTGAGGCACTGTTGTTTCCTTTACCCAATTTGTTGGGAGTGGCTGGTGGAGAACAGAGGAATAGACCGAATAAATTCTCTTTAAGCCATTAATTAGGGGGGAAAAAAAAGGTACTTCTGTCCTTATACTAATGTGTGGTATTCTTTGAGATGAACCGTAATTCTTTGAAAAATTAATATTTGGATTGACTGAACCATTTGGTGAAATAATGCTAATTTCATAATTTTCTTTCAGCTGAATAAAGATAGAAATGAAAAGTAAAGAATAGAGGGCTCTGACATTCTAAAATAAAAAAGATTTTTTTTTTTAAATTTAGAGTAACTAAAATTTTTGTTTTCCTTTGTCTTTTGTAATCTTTGATGACTTTCGAACCTTGAGATTTGAAGAGACCAAGAAGAGCTTCAAATCTAAATGAAACATTGTACAACCTTTCAAATGTGGAAAAAAAAAAAAATCAGGTACATTCACATTTGACTTTGACTTTAAAACTTGCACTTTTCCTAATTTCACAGTAATGAAAACTAAACACAAAGTTGGTTATTTACATGGCTGTGTTTGAACACACTGAACAAATACCTCTGGACATAAAATCAATTTTTCCTCTCAAGTCCTAAGTACAGTACGTGACCTCTGCCTGCCTGTATGTAGGTCTCACACAGAATTTCTTGTACATCTTCCTGATCATTGGAAGTAACCACAAATTTGGGAACGATTTGGCTCCCATTGAGCTTGTTCTTCTCTGCATAATGTCATTGCTTCAGAGGAGAATGGGGGGAAAGTGCCCCCAAAACATGGCAGCACCCAGCCAGGGGCAAACCTACTTCAATGGGAAACATCAATTTGAGTGTAGACAGACCGACGAGATTACTGCTCTGGGTTATCTCCCAAGATGTGCGAGTGCTCTAAATGTTTACATATCTATTTCTTTGAAGGGACAACGCACTCCCACAAGGTCTCTGCATCTTGCATCATTAAGTGACCTCAGAGAACATCTGCAAGCCCACTGGAAGCCTCAGAGAAGGATGTCAAAGAAATTCCAATGTCAAAAGAACTGTCAAGTTTGGGGTCTGGATTGGACATTACTATGAGGAAGGCTAACACTCCCTCAATGCTTAGGAAAGCTAAGTGCTTCTAGGAACCAAAAGAATAATTAAAAGCAGGGAAAAAAAAACCCAATATGTGTTTATGGAGTTCTGGCCCATTCTGTAGAGAGATTTTTAGAACTGTGATTTGGACTTTGGTACTTATCTTTTTATAGTTTTTCTTTGAAATGTAACTCTATGGAACATACCTAAGACAGCCATCTCTGGAGAGGGGAACTCAAGTACCCAGCCTTGCTCCCATTGACTTCTCACCTTGTGCTTACCACTAAAGGACCAAAGCTCTGCCCTCGGCTCAGAACACTCGGCAGCGAGCCACTCGGTATCTCCAGCCCTTGCAGACATCAATTATCCCTTGCAAAGCTGGGGTGGGGGGGAAAGAAATAAAGACCTGTAACTGCAATACGTTAACAAGACAACCCTTTCCAAACGAGCAAATCTCTTTCTATTCTTGCCCAGACACGCTTCACCCACCAAAGAGTTTCCTTGGGAGAATTTCCTTGCTTTTCTGGCTCTTCGCTCGCTCCCTGGCTGTTTGGCTGTGTGGCACTAGATGGAGCTGCGGACCCGCTGAAGGCACTGCCAGCCCCGCTCGCCTTCTGCCCGCAGAGGGAACCCAACCTCTTCTCATCCCGTCCTACCTGGGGGGGATCAAGAAAAGGTCAATTCGGTCCTGTGACACCTTAGTCAGGGATTTGGAGAGGTCCGTCAGGCAGTAGATTGGGTTGAATCCTTCTGCTTGAAACTTCACGCAGAGCAGAGTTTGTGAATGTAATGTATTTGTGACAAGCGTGGCTTTGGGATGCTTTCCGAAGCTTAAGAGTGCAAGATGGGAAAGCAAAGACAGGATTGCTAAAAGAAGGACTTTTGAAAAGCTGCATCTTTGCAGAAGCGCAGGAGGCAGATGGATCCCTCCTTGCTTCCCACCACCAGCATGGCTGGTGGGACAGCCCTGAATTGCCATCCTTATACTTCTGATGTTCCCATCCTCTCTCTTTTCTTTGTCGCTTTCCACCCAACCACAGAGCCAACTCGTGCAACTCTGTGGTCTAATGTTCATCCTCAGCTCCTTGCCCTGTGTGCAAGGTCTCCAGAAATCCCAGGTGTTTTGCCAGCCAAATCCTGAGCCGTTCCAGAACCACCCCATTTCAAAAGGAAATGTGTTTATCTGATCGTAGCTGATGTCACTCAGCTTCATTTCTAGTCTTCCTACCATGTAGTTAAGGGAACTTGGTAAAAGATGAGGCAGCTTCAACAAGGGGACCACAAGGTGATCAAAGCTTCCAGGTACTGTCCTAATAACATCCTGCATGATGATAATAATACACAAAATGGCAATTCTATAGCAATGTTTAAAGTTTATTTCCCATCTCAAAAGTAAATCAGGCAGATGCACTTTCTCCTTATCAGAAGAGAAAAGCACCATGAAAGGATTTAATGGCAGATGACCCTAGTAAACCATACACTTTGTGTAAATAGTTGTCTAGTATATAAGCTACATAAAATATATATGTCTCCGTGTGGTTTTATCCAAGTATATACACGTTTGTACATATTTACCTACCATTGAAGATAAACTTTGCCATGTTTACTGCCTATTCAGTCTAGAAACTGCAGTCACTAATTAGAGGGCATGTTTGTGGAAGAAAGTTGACTCTCTATTGCTTTGTCTATTGTGATAATAAAGCTAGGCAAATATGACAGCTGCTGGGGAAGACTTTTGGGTTTTTTGTTTTGTTCTTTTTTGCAGTATGTTTCCAATTTAATTTTTTGACTAATGTGTAGGACTCCTCCTTTTGTAGCACTCAGGACATTTTTTTCCACTGACTTCACAGGCAACAGGTCTCTGCCATAATGAAATCCAATGGGCCTCATTTGAAAAGGGCATATTTGTGAGCAACTTTGACTCACATGTCCATTATCTGCTTTGTGTATGATGGCAATATTAAAAATCTGACCTTCTTCAACAGCAGGATTGCTTCCAGCTTTAATGAAGCAGAGCCTGGAAACAGAGGTCATATCTTTCATTAGAATGGCAGACAACAGGAAAAAGCAAAGGTTTTGAGCACGCTCTCTTTTCTTCAAGTCTGAAACAGCAGTAGCAACAATGTTCAGCCTAAACAGAGCTTGAGGACATTTGTTCCATGTTTAACTTAGTTGTGCTAAGCAGCCTTAATGTAAGCAGAAGCATGCCCTGGAAAAAGAGAAAAATCATAATTCTCTGTGTAAATCTTTAGGCATTTCTTTATTCACTTGCTGGTAAATTAGATGCCTGGAAATTTTTTTTTTCCTAAAGTGTGTTCATTTTTGTTTTCTATTTAGAAAAGATGATGTCATTAATCTTTATAAATCAACCTAACTTGGGTCGCCAGGCCAGGCCAGCAGGGTTGGTTTGTACCAATCCAAGTGGTATTTACCTTTCCATTATGTAAAGTCCTTTGGACAAGGAAATAATGAGTCATAGAAACAAAGATCCTGTAGAAAAAGGGGGGAAAAAAAGAAAAGAGGGAGATGCCTTTTAGGAGGGACTCTAACAAGCTACCAGGCTGGTTTACTGTCTTTACCTTCTCTACCACTCCAGTGCATCATTAAAAAGCCACATGTGTTGCTGAAGGCACCTCAGCAGTACAACCAAAATCAGGTGGTTTGTCCCATTCCTGAAGTACTGAAGCCTGATAACTCCTTCAAAGGGAATGTGGCATGAAAGACCCAAGAAATAGGGTAGGGGAGATTCAGAAAACCAGTTTTTTGCATTCCTATTGCCCCTGAAGAATAGAAAAGGTGCTTCTGAGGTGATGTAGCCAGGGCTACTGAAATGTGTTGTCTCCCTGCGGTAGGGCTGGTTCTGTGCCTCCAGCTTCTGCCCTTCTGGGGCTAAGCAGATAGCAAAGCCTTAGCTGATTTTGGTTGGGTGGTTTTTTTGGTTGTTTTTTTTTTTGGGGGGGGGGTATGGGGATGTTGTTTGTCTTTGGGACACTTCACCTATGCCTTTTACGTAATAAGCTTGGCTAATATTTGGAGACCGTTTGATGTTCTTTAAATATCAGGGAACTTTTTTCCCTAGTGAGCAGTTTTTTTCTCATAACTGTCTGAACATTAAACAACAAAACCCAACTCTGACCAGTAAGTCCAAATGTGAGTTCCTGCTACCAAGTTAATTATAGGAATGATTTAATAAGTTTACACAGGATATGCTCAAAACACAAGGATGGTAGAGACTGTGGGGAGAAGACTCCATCAAAGATGTTATACATCAGGGAAAATGTCTCAGTTTTTTAGAACTCTAATGGGTACATTTCTGCCCTGAGTGCTGTGTGAACTGACTCTCTCTTTTAAACTTTCCCTCTGATTGCTTTGAATATCTGTTGTATACCTGCTTGCTGGTGAAGTAGGAAAATATCTCATTTTAAGAGTCTTTCCTTGCATTAAAAAGTCATTTTTGCTTTAATCTGGGATGACCACTGATGGCAGAAGGCATGGAATTAAGGCCTTAATTACAAGAATCCCATACTGTGGCAGGTACTGACTTTGCTTGCAAACAAGTCTCTCGGAGATCGTTTATGTTTTCAGTTAGTCTGCTGGTGATTAAGGGCAGGTTGGCAGAAGAAGGGATGGAGAAAGAGATCAGGCTGATGAGCTAAATCCATAAACCAGTGTAGCTGATTAAAACAAAGCCTCTGAGGCCTTGATTTTATTTTTTTTTTTAATTTTGTAGGACCAGCTATGAAATGTTTCTACTCAGCCATTATTATTTTTATGAATTTTTTAAAGTGCAAGCACTTTCGTTATCTTGCTGATTTTTTTTTTTTCCCCTTCATATCTGCCCTGTGTTTTCAGGAACTTGAAATTCTTATGGAGACATAACATTTTTTACTGTATATGTTGACATAGAAGGAAAAAAGCCCTTCTGTCACATCCCAACACCATCATAGCTATAGCATTACACTGCAAAAATGGATTGTCACAGTATATTTCCTTCCTTAGCAAAGTCCCCTTCAAGCTGTTGCCTATATATTGCCAGACCTTGAGTTCCCACTGACATTGAATGGAGAGTCCTGAGTCCAGACTTGTCTTCCACGTGGGCTTCTACCTCCTTATTTCTCACTGAACTGAAACCAAAGAAACCTAAATCTGTGCAACCAGGTGGGGTTTTGGTTTTGGTTTGTTTTGTGTTTTTCCCAAACAAGTCTACATATTTTGGGATTTTCAGTAGTAGAATGGAAAAGCAGAATTAATGCATATGGCAGGCCTTACTGACAGGCATGGGGGTTCATCTTCTCCTTAGCCCCAGGCAGAGTATTTTTCTTTCTCAGTGCTTTGATGCTACTTTTATATGTGTTGTCTCTGTTGTTGACAGTTACTGTATCTCCAGCCTAACACAACTCAGGTGGGAGCAGACATTGAGTCCATCACGTGAAGTGACCATCGAGCAGCTGTTAGCTGCTGTTCCAAAACATTATATGAATTCTTTCAGTCCTGGAGAGTGACTGTTAAAGATGGAAAGCTACATCAGACTTGTCATTAAGATAACACAGACACCTCCCACACAGTAAAACTGGGCAGGGGTGAGGGAAATCAGGACCAATTGATGTCTTTTTTTTTTTTTTTTTCATTATTCTTGGAAGATTTTGATCTGTTTACATATTATTATCAAAAAATAGAGTTAGGGAAAAACATAGACATTTTCCATCCAAAAATCACCAGGGATTAATGTCATCCTCTCACATGAATGGAATGAATGAGGAATATTGAAGGACATATTTCAGCTCTTCATTTCACACAATAATAATGGTTTTGCAGCAAGGATAATATCTGGATGCAAGGTCTTAGGGAAAAGTAGTAGCATTTATTACTCCAGCTGCGATGAAGATAGATGGAAGCTTGTCCTTTTTTTCCAGCTGCATCAGCTGCAGATGCTGAATGCTGGAAGGAATCTTGTCTAATTCTTTTGTCCTTTTTCCTACCTGTTGGAAACAGACTACTGTGTTAAATGAACTCTTGGTCTGAACATTTACATTCTTGTGGTCCTCCTTGCACTTCTTATTCTATATATGCAGATGGACAAATGCAGTCATCCTCAAAAATGTGCATATATCTAAGATGACTAGTTAGACCAGTGTGTTTCAAATAAAATCCAATTCTACCGTATGCTGAATGGAGATTTGCCTATCTCCATTTAGGTGTTGAGATCCATCTCATTGCTATGTCAAATTCAGTCACAAGTGTGTGGAGAGGACTGATGCAGACTCATTTTGTCTTTGCTGGAGGATGGTGAGGTCCATCTCTATCAAATCTTTATAACTACTCGGTAAAATCTTCCTGAGTGCTGCTTTCCTCTTGCACTAGCCCCACACAACACGCTTCTAGCCAAGTGTGGTAACTCATCACATCAGAATTGGATGTATCCTGTGCCTGCTTGGTGGCCATCGGGGGATTCTCCTGACTCTCCCTAAAGCCTCAAAGCCGAGCTTCCAGCAGCTCAGCCTGAACATGAAGTTTGAAGCACCTTAAGAGGAAGTCAGAAGGTCCTGAGCCCCATCACCTTTTCATGAGATGAGAGCAGAATTTATTGTTTAAATGTGTGCCTTCGACCCTCATTTTGAAGACAAAGTCGAATAAGAAATTTGGGGGCTGAAAAAGATGTTCAGCAGATTCATTACAGTCCTCATGCGGTGTGCCTGCAAAGAAATCCACAGTGGGGATTTTGCTGGCTACCCCCAGAATTGCAGAGATGGACATATGTCAGCTTGGCCTGAGTGCCAAAAGGCACACGTTGGAGAAAATTACAAGATCCTTTAAAAAATAGAGGCTGTTTTTTTCTGGCTTACAACTTCTAATAACTAAATATTGCTATCTTGCTAATATTGCCTTGATAATAAATAGCCTACACTGTTTCTGTTTTGTACAGTGTTGTTCTCTTAAACGTCTGTTGCTTTATAAGCACGCACAAGTCTGCTACAGATTTTTCCGTTGCCATCCCCACTAGTTAAAAAACATTAGAGCTACTGATAATGGCTATGCCCTTTTGTTTCGCTCTCATAAATATAGTTCCTGCTACTGTGCCTTTTGCTTTACAGCACCCCATCTGGTGACCCAGATTAGCTGGCTTTCTCCCAAGCTTATCTCACTTCTGTCTCACTTGCATAAAATACCCGGTTATGCTAAGGGCATTGTCTCTTCTTCCAAATGCAAAGAGTAAGCTTTTGCTGAGGGCTGCAGTAACTTTCTAGGACTAGGCACTTTTTTTTTTTGCTTTTTTCCCCAGATTAAATCCAGCAACCCTTTTCAGAATAATCATTTCTGTCTAACCAGGGGCAGTGAAAAATGAGGAGTAACCATCAGGGATACAACTGATGCAAGAAGACTTTACACTCATGCACCACTTCACTTACATTCAGTTCTGGTGTAAAAAAAATGCATGGATCTGTCTCAGCTGGGTCACCGGTTGAATCTATTCTAAAAGCTAAGTGCCTCCCTCAAGATCAAACATACCAGCATGAAAAAACCTGTTAATGGCTGGCTAATAATCTGTTAACCTACTAGCACTGTACGAGGATGCCCACCGGACTCTGAATCCCTGGGTCCAGGGAGGTGTTAGCACAGGCAGCTCTAGCGCAGGTTGCTTAGGAGCTGCCAGGGACACACAAGCAAAGCAGCAGCATGGCCAGTTTATGACAACTTTTAGAGCCTGATGGCCTTTGATACAAAATCAACGAGGAACGCTGTAGAGGAGGCACTAAAGGGAGAAATAAAAGCTTACAAGGAGTGGTTGAGACTCCTTGCAGTATGTCAGTGTAGGAAAAGTGTTTGGCACTAATATTCACAGTGCTTTAGAATATAAATAATGATATTAAGGAACAATTAGGGCTCATAGTTTGCACCCGTCTCCTAAGGAGATTGAGGGAGGGATGGTAATGATTTACACCCTACCATTGCAATGTGGACAGTCTTTCTTTAGCAGAGAGCTTCAAAACCAGCAGACTTGAGCAGCCTATTCCATTACATGCTGAAGCTTAGACCCCCACATCCATCTTTGTCTTTGGCATTTAGATCCCAGCCTGCCCTTGCTGTGTGCTGCCATTAATATTTCTCTAACTCCACCATTCTTCTTGCCCCCTACTACCCATCCACCTGCAGGTGCTAATGGGGGTTTTGGCTGTGGGGGGAGAGAGGGGCTGATTTATCAGGTCATTAGGCTTCTCTTAGTGAAGCTCCCTCAGCCACAGTATCTGCTCTATTCAGCAAGTGTCTCTAGGCTTTTGGTCATATTGGTTTAAGGCACTTAATATTTTAGGGAGAGGAGGCACATGCTGATGTAGGAGATAGCTTGAATTATGGCTATGGACACACAAAATCTTTCCTGAGGTTTTATGGTGGGGATGAAAGGAGGAGGACCCATCAGCTACATATTGTCATAATCATAAGTTCCTTAGCTAGCTCGTTTAGCTGGTGAAGTGGTCTTTGCTGTCCTGGGGACCTTAAAAACATTTAGTATCTGCTCTTTTTTTTTTTTCTTTCTTTCTTTTTTTTTTTTTTCCATTAACTTGCTCTATTTCCAGACCTTTATGAATTTTTTTTCACCTTCAGTTACAAGTTGTATTTGCATCTCTGACCCAGGAATCTTCCACTTGCAGCTCTCGTCTCTGATCTCAGAAGTTTACATTCTGCCCTAGCCAGAGGTTGAGCTAGTTTCCTTCCAGATTTGGAAACGCTCCATAGCTGCTTAGCACATTGCAGACACAATAATGAATTAATTGTAGTTTCCTTTTTACTTCTTAAAGAATAGTATAAATATATGAAATACGTCTTTGCAGGCAAATATTTGTGCAGTCAGGCTTTTTGGTGTTTGCTTTTCCAGCCTCCCTCACCCCATAGTGTCTGCTATTATGAATACTGAATGAGAGGGCAAAACTCCATATGAGTCTCAGGAAGATCCCTAAGGATACAGAGGACTCTGACCTTGGCCAGGTAAGAGTAAGAGGAACCAGTCCAGGGCTTTGACTTAACTTTGACATCCCCCTTAAAGGACTTTTCTTGGTCCAGGTACCTGATAAGTTCACAGCATGATGTTAAGTTACCTTATCCAAGATATTTTTTTGTCTTCTTGAAGAAGAGCACTTATTTTCCTGGAATAAAAATGCTAGAAACTGCAGGACTTAAATGTTGATCATGAAAGCTACTCCAGATGAAGCGCTCTAGCTAGTGTCATAGGGCACACAGAAGAGAGACTGAACAATGTTCTATTTTCAGCAAATGGTGTTGTCCTGTCAGCTTCTGCAGAGAAAAACAAGCCTGAAGCAAGCTTTTCTGAAGCTGAGACCAATTAATAAGGGATATAGAGCTAGCATTAAATTCACTGGAATGATAGGCACATTTCCTTGCCCATTGGCACATTAAATGACTTTCCTTGCACTCTAATTTGGCCCCTAAGTGAGAGCCTTGCTTGGCCTGCTAGTCTTTGTGGCTTACCTCTAAAACAGCTCCTCTGAATTCTATTTCTTTTGTTTCTTTATATTTCTATTATTTTATATTTTGTTTATCTGAATTTTATTCTACATTTCCGTTTCCTCTGCTGAGAACTGCTTAGGAAAAGGCCACAAGTCTCTGTTCAGCATTTTTGTTTGTTTGTTTGTTTGCTTCTGATTTGCTGTCTTTTAGCATTCACTTTAATTACTGAACTTGAGCTAGCGTGCAATATGCACGGCTTCTTGTGCAGCCTTTGGAAATAGTTTTAAGGTTTTCACAGATACGTGGACCACAGTTTCAAAACCATTTTTGCATGTGCTTTTAGCTTGATAGACTGTTTAATTGCACTGGAAAGCAAATGTTGGCATAAAACCCACTAATTATCAGTGAATATGGCAATAGAATTGAGTGCCCACTATTTTGTGATAATGTCCCAGCAGACTGCTTTCACCCTTGTCCGAACACAAAAAAGGTGCAAGCAAGTTCTGAGCAAGATGAACAGCAGAGCTCTTCATCTGTGGTGTGTTGCATGGAAGGAGGGGGAAAGAAGATGAAGAGAGTCGAGTGGAGTGATGTGCAATGTGCTTAAAAAACAATTATAACGTGCTGACTCCTTCTTTGCCCTTCTCCAATGGTTTCCACTTGAGGAAGTCAAAGCAGGTATTCTCTGTGTTTCATTAATGCAAAATTTACAGGATTGTAACATTTTAATAATCAGACATTTCATTTTTTTGTTTGTTTGTTTAGAAACATTAATCTGTCTTGGGTGATCCACATGAGTGCAAAAATAGGTAGTGACAACATCAGTCTTTATCTGCTGATCTGCAAAGAATCACATTTCGAATCTGACACACATTTAAAAATACAAGATAATTTCACAAAACCTAAAGGATTTAGGTGCCTAAGCACTCTGGGAATCAATGGGAGCCAAACATTAGGCATGCATGTAAGTCTGAGATTTCCCTAATGATGACCTCACTACATGTTATGTACATGATTAGGCACATAAATCCTTTTCAATATCTGGTTTTCAGTGACCAGCTTCAAAACCACATCATCAATGAACAGAAAAGATGGAAAACATGTTAAGAAGTCATAGTGGCAACATCTTATAGCGTGGTGTTCTATGGAGAGATCAGTAGAATATTTGTAGGCAGAGGGTTTATTTTAGGTAGCAGTAGAATAACAAAAAATAAGAAGCTTTTCAGGACTACGGTATGCTTTCCTCTAATAAAAAATATTAGGTTTATCAACAAACTTTGCTTGCATTAGAAGTCATTATTTCTGCCTCTTTGCCTTAATCATGAAAGATTATGCTTCGCTTCTCTTCTCATTATCCAACATCAAACTGTGTTATGCCATCAAAGAAAGACTGGAAGAGAACATCTTCTGCACAGTTGCAGATGTGAAAGCATTTTATGCACCAGCTTAGGAACTGGGACACAGAGGTCCATTTTTTTCCCCACACTGATGGGCTCTGACCCAGAAGACTTACTTCAGTCTCTGTGTGCTCAGGCATTCTGCGTGGGGCCTCTCCTCTCCCACTGAATCCAAGTAGGAAGGAGTATAAGGGTTATGCGGCAAGAACACTAGCTCTAAATTTGATCCAAGTTCCCAAGTCTCATTGATTTCATTAATTTTAGAAATATTTATTAAACTTCTTTCTTGTATTGGTGAAGGCACAAAAATGGGATTAAAACCAAGCATGGTAAGGCTGCCAGAAAACTGGGCCTGAAAGGTAAAAGAAAAAAGAAACCTTATTTTTGTGAAAGAATCTGTGATATGAGCAATTAACATGCCTTTTGATTTGTTTGCCTCTAAGCAGCCGTCAAAATCTGTAAGACAGTTATATTCCTTCCCGCTGGTGATTTATATCTAGTCAGCCATCTCTAATTAGTGCTTCCTGGAAAACACCAGTAGTCTTGTGCATACAGGGAGTTTTCCCGCCCCTGTCAGAAGGAGCATGACAAAAAAAACCCTGAACATCTCTGCGAGGGAGCCACTTCAGCCCCTGACTCATGCAAATTAAAGGCAACAGGACTGATTGTGCTCCTAGACATAACTGTAAAGATCAAAGGACCTTTCAGAAACTTGTGCTGCATGCCTTGAATAAATCCAGTACTGCTGTTCCGGCCATGTTCACAGGGAGAACGCTATGCTATCTTATGCAAAGAAAGGTTTGGATAGAGATGTATTAGCTTTTTATCAGACCTGCTCTGAGTTGAAATCAAGTAGGTTGGTCAATGAGATATATTGAAACGGGAAAGTGGTTGATGATATCTGAGGGGCAGAGGGATGTCACCCAAGCGAGACTTAGAGAGAGAAGAGACAGAGACAGCTAAATAATTGTCATTTCCATAAAAACATTACTGTGCACTTTCTTCTATGAAAGGCAAGAAAGGCCACTTCCATAGAGGGTTCAGTCCTGACAGAAATGGGGTGGGATATCAATTGGTTGCGGTCATGTGGATGATACCCATGATTAATATCAGGGACGTGATCCGTGAGGACTGCTAATGTGCTTTAGCCCTCTGGCAAAGTTAAGACCCAAGGGACAGCTCTGAAATGGGGCCTGAGCAGCATCTGTGTGCCTGGGTTTAAAACTGCCACCCTGAAAACACCCGCACATCTGCCACTTAGTCTATTTTTCAATGCTGAAATGCCTCGGGCACCCACACTTATGGGCTGTGTGTCTCTGGGCATCTCAGTCTTGACAGTGCTGAGGAGAATAGTGTCTGGTTTATACCTCCTTTTTCCTCCTGACGGGCTTCATCTGATAAGCACTTGCTGGAAACATATATTGGATACTTCCTAGATTATCCGCCATGTGAAATGGTGACTCAATTTCATGTTCTTCTAAAACAGGGCTATAACTACACAAATGTCCCTTTTTCTCCCCCCCAGTATGAAAGAGTTTGTGTGTGTTTGGTTCCCTACCATGCCTTGGAGAATCTCCTCTCTCATCTCTGTGGAAAATGCTGCAGCCGTGAGGATATGAGCTGAAGAAACCGGTGTTGTTTTGCTATGCAAATCCCTTTCATATTTTTCACTAGTACTAAGGACACTAGTGTATTGCTGTGTGGCTCTACTATTTTGTGTAAACCCAGAGCGAAGCTTTCAAAGTGCCTTAATGTAAGTCAAAAGTTTCAGTCCTGAAATACCTTGGGCTACAGCCTTGTAACTTGTGGTTCTTCTGCTTTTTACTTTAAGGGACACTCCTGGTTTTGCTATGAGGCTAAACCCTGAATAAGAAATGTATTTCTTCTTTTAATAACCTTTTTTTGACTCCCTAGGTCTTTCAAGGCACTCTCCATGTCTACCTAAAATAATTTTCTCCCTAAACAATAGAGATAATAAAACAATGGGGCTAATTATCATGATTCTGTCTCTTAACCTTAACTATCTACAGCTGCAACAATACCTACTTCTCCTCGTTGTAATCCTGCATCCTGTATTCCCCGACCCTACTTGCTAAACAGTAGGAAAGCACAACCTGTACGATGGTTAATTCCGGGTTACACATGTGTTGATTGGATTGCTAGCCCTTGAAAATTGGTTGATTAGATCAAGTGAAATAAATAACAGGTGATCTCACAGGGAGGTTCTTTTTGTTTTTCTTGTGCTGTATGGGGTGAGTTTGATTTTATCCTTATCTCTAAGGCTGCAATAAGGTAAGATTTATGAGTGTTCACTAAGTGGATTTAGTGGTGCTTGAGAAGTGGCAGTGTATAATTACAGGCTTCTGAGTGTGGTTGGTAATAATTGTTGGTCTAAAAGTTGTACTCTGACCTTCATACTTTCTGTGTAAATTAATCTGTACATTGCACTTCTGGATGTTGGTTGAGGCGTGTAGAAGGTGATATGGTCTAAAAGAGTTTTTGGCAGAAGTGTTACTGGTTTCCGCTACCACTTCAGTAAGGAATTCTGGGATGGCAGAGTAGCTGATAAACCAAGTCTCTTCGATATAGATGGTACAATTACTTGCATTACTACAGTACAGTTGTTATTTTTTTTCTTCTGGAAGTTGACAGAATTATTTACATATTGTTGGATCTTTTTGGCACTGTAAGTGAGAACACTGACCGTCCCAGGTGAGGCTGCTGTCGGTGAACATGAATTGAATGAACTTGACAGTACAAAAGGCTCAGAAATCCGAGTGTGGTTCTTGTTTTTGCAGGACTTAGTTTATTGCTATCACTGTGCCATTCCCTGCTCCCTCCACTGGAGCTAACAGCCTCAAGAGTTTCTTACATTACTACACCCCCATAGGTGTCAAATGCTTTTTCTTTTGAAGCAACTAGCCTGCATAGTTAAATTGCACACAGATTGCGCAGTTGCACTCTTCTCAGTGTCTATTAGGCTTGAAATGTGTTACTACTGTTTCAGATCCACTTTACTTCACAAAAAGTAAGGCAACATAAGTTGTCAGACCTTCAGGCCTGGCTTTTTAAACAAGATTTAGTTGTTTGTTCCTTTCATGAATTTTTTTAATGTTGCAGAGCGGAAGTTGCATGTCCTTTTTCTAGTCTGTTTTGTCTTTCATTTTAATATTGCTACTGATACTGGCATTTATCCAAGTAATCTAAACTCAGTTTGATCTTGCTAGATTGATTTTTCTGTTTACTGAGAGTAATACTAGGAAAATATTTGTGTAGCTTAAATGGCTCTGTAGAGACATGCTGGAATATCCATACAATCTTTATATGGTTTATCAACATTGTCAATTCTTCTTACCTAATTCTGACACCTACGTGACCCCATTATTGAGAGATCTGAGCATTTCAGTCTTTTTTTTTTTTTTTTTTCATCTTGACTGTTCCTGTAAGAGATAGGGACATAATATAGTCTCTCTCTTACAGTTGGCTGAAACCCATAAGATAAAGCCCAGATTTTTTAACTTCTTTTAAGCAACGTTCAATCTACTGTGCTTCTCTGACTCGGCTATTCACTTACTTAGGGACCACTGTCCAATTAAAAAGCCAATTCTTAAAGGTAAGTAGACTTGTAAAAGATGCAGTAGTGAAATATTTGCATGGAATTTGTTGGATATAAGGCTCTAAATCCTGTTTAAAAACAAAAAAAAAAAGGAAAGCATATATGGGAAGTGGTATTTAAGCATTTTGATTACTCGGGTTTTGTAATACTGTGTGAGGAAGCCTTGTATATTCCCTTAAGAACCTGGTCTGAACTGGCTTGCACAGAATAATGTTGGTAATTCCATTAAAAGTAACCAAATCTGAACTGTTAAACTAACCACTGTCCTAGCCTCTACTCACAAGCACCTATTAAATTGCCTTGGGTCATGAATTTTAGACACTGCACCAATATGGTACAACTTTCCCACTTCAAAAACAGGGAACGTAGCGAAACATATCAAGTTCTCCTATTTTCCACTTCGTGTCATCAGGAGGAGTTTTCCTGCTCACAACTACTCACTTACTTCTTTATGAAGTTGCAGGGGCCGGAGAAACTTTCACTCATGTCCTTTTGCCTCCAGGTGTGGGTTCTCATGCAGAGAAGTGATGCAGTTTGGGAACATGGACTATACCCAGTAATTTTTTGCTCTTCAAATTGTGGGTATTCTAACACCCTCCACACAGAAGACAAGAGTCATTCTCTTCCATGAGAGTATTGTTGGCAAGTCAGTACCGCAGGCTTTTGAAGACTGTTACCCTCCTTTGCAATTGGTGAGACCATGGGGACAGAAATACAAATATTCCTTAAAAAAAAAAAAAAAAAAAGTAATTAAATTGAATGTCTGTTGAACTTACTGTTGTGTCAGGATCAAGGAAAAAGGTAGATTTTGTAGATTTTGCCCCAAGAGTTTGTCTCGTAGTCATTTAGCATCCAAGTTTCTAATATAAGCTGGTTATTGGGGGTCCCTCCAGTTTTGATGGAGAACTCCAGAGGGTGACTGACCCCAGGTAAGAAAACTCAAAAAAAGGTGGGTGAATATCTCCCTACCTTGATTCTAGACAACTGGTTTAGCCTTTATCTTTCAGGTGACATCCTAAATTCTGCCCTAAGAAAAAAAAGGGAGACAAATATTGTACAGATATGTCCATGGCAATTAAAACAATCCATACTGCTAATGGTGTAGATGGTTTTTATCTCACAATTTCTTCTGAAACTTCAGTTTTTGTTCCATAAAGATTAAGCAAAATGATCAGAACACCTGAAATATAGCGACTGGAGTCCCTCTCCCAAATGAACAAACTATTTAAATAAAGAAGTGGCAGTACGTGCACAGTGGAGTTAAGTTTAGATGCCTCCTGCAAATTGTCATCATTGTGGGGTTAATAGTGGAGGCTTGGTTGGATCTTTTATTCCTGATAAGAAACTTTGTTTTCTACATGTTACTTTTTTCACTCTGTTACAAAAAGTACTTAAACCCAACCTTATAATTTTGAGAAATTTGAGACTATGCAGCTGCTGGAGCTGACAGTGTCTGACAAATACTTTTCCTTCAGGGTTATGTCAATTATGTTGTTACAGAACATGCTGAGCCTGGATCTATCATGCCTTTTTGGTTTTGGGTGTTTTTTTTTTTTTTTTTGACATGTCACTAGGAGTTGTTATTTGCAATGATGGATGAAATGGCTACATTCAGGGAGCACTTTCTAAATAAAGTTGTCCTTTCTGGAGAAAGATCAGTGTTTAATTGCAAGTTGGAGTCATTGTAGGGTTTTTTGGTCTTGTTTTGGTTTTTTATTTATTTTATTTTTATTAAGCAATCTGGTAATTGAATAAATGTGCCTCTTAACATCTATGACTGTTTGGGTAGCTGCACTAAGTAAAGATTCAGAAAGCTGCAATGTCCTTTTTCCACCCTGAAACTATTTACAAGTTCTTTTGGGTTTTGCTTTGTTTTTCTCCCCTCCCCCCTCCCCTGGCTTTTCTGATTTCCAATCTGGATTTCTGTAATGTATAACATTCTGAGATAAAAGCACAAAGCTTGAGGCAACGCCTTATGATTGAATTGAACTTCCTTTTGTGTTTTATTGGGTGTAGGGTCGGAACCATCCAATAATTTTTAAATTGGATGTCACAGTTTCTGCCTAGCAAACTATCCAGGGCCAGGGAAGAGCCCAAGCACTGGCAGGTTTGACTACCCATGCGGTTGAATTGTTGTTATGGTTTCTGGCATGGTTTTGGCCATGCGTTCGATGCAATTCCTAGATTTGCTTATGTAAATTAGCACAAGCCATTGGTTATTTTCAAGAAGCAGCTTGGATGAAGCTGTGTGCCCTGAGGGGAATGAAGGGATTTAGCTGAATAGCTGTGAGCCATGTTGTGCCAGCATGTTGAAGAAGAACAGCCGTTGCCCCATTTTAGATACGGTACAGATGGAGCCCCATAGTCTAAAATGCAGCAGCTCAACACAGTCTCAACAGATCTCAAGGAAAGACAAGAAATTTTAGGACTGAGGTGTTTAAGGGGCAGGATTTCTTTCTCCTGCCTTCAGACAATCACCGGTATCTCGACCAAGGCTAGTCATGTTGACTTTATAGTCAGTGGAGACAAATAGGCACTTTTAAGCCCTGCTTTGCTTGACCTATTTTAGACTTTTACACTAGGATGAGAGAAACCACACATGCAAAGCTTTATAGCTCAGACATGAGAGTTGGAAAGGACCCACCAGAGATGCTGTAGTGGTGTGTTTAACTCCCTAGTGAGGATCTCACTAGGAGTTGGTTGGATGAAGCAAATTGCACCCAAAAAATTTGTTTCTCAACAGTATTTGGGAAGTGAGTGGATGACTGTCCTTGAGGCTGCCTTTGGTTTGGAATTACAGCCACAGATGTTTAGGAATGTGTTTCTTTAAAGATAACAGGTTAGCTGCTTCATTCAAAAAATCCCTTAGTTTAGATTTGAAAAAATTAAGGACACCCGCTTTTGTTAAAAGGAGTCTCTGAGACTGTGCAGTCAGTCTGGAGACAGGCTTAAATATTTTATTCTTTCTGGATCTCTGATATCATTGTTATAAAACATACACAACACTATCTCAGACCACCAGAGTGAAGGCAACTCATCAATAAATCCTGCGAAAGGAAAAGAAAAGGTCTTGCAAAATGTACAGTTGTTGGATACAACCTTATGCTGCTGTTATTAGTCAACTCCACATGTAACAGCTCATAGGTAATTGCATTATTCGTGTGCCTTTTCAGACGTTCACCACCTGTTTAAAATTTCCTTATGTTGCTCGCTTTGAAATTCCTGCTAAGTGCCAAAACATTGAATCTGAAATCCGATGTTGTATCAACCAATTTCTTGCCATCTTTTTTTCTAACCACAAGGTATGAGAGTTCTGCAACTTCTCATGACGCTTCCCATCATACTATTTGTTGTCTCTGTTTGGTCTTTTCCATTTGCTTTTTCACTTACTTTATGCCTATGTGATGGCATTTAACCATCCTTGAAACTTTAAAGGTGTAAAAGAACAGCTTTGCTTTGATTTTTAGTTTGGTTACCTTACACTGGCTCCTGATCTAAACAAATGTCATAGTCATTTTGGATGTAGAACTTTTCCCTCCTCGACCCAAGGAAAAAAAATATGAAAATGTAGTGCTTCTGCTTACAATTAATATTTGGAATGGTACAGCATGACAAATCTGTGAGAAAACTCAATCTCATATTCATCTCAAATTCAGTCAATCGGACAAAAAGCCAGAGGCTTCTAAAAAGCAAAATTTGTGGGCCCTGTTTCTGTGGAGAGAAAAAATTCTGCCCTTTAAGTAATATTCCAGGACTCTTAAGGAGTTTCACATCAATTCTTCTCAGCTTACAGGAGTTCATGTCCTGTGACGTTTAACATATTACCAACACTGTAAGTCTGAGTTACTGTTTTCCTTCTATTTTTATACCACCTTCTTCATCAGGAAAGCCATTTAACACAAAGACCACTTCAGTTCCTCTATGCTACCTTAACAAGGATACGAGCTTCAGAATAAATGCACCCAAGAGTTTCATAAAGATGCCTATCCCATTGCACATCCCACTGTAGGTCAGGATAAATGATTGGGAAGGTTTAATTAAGGCAGAAGAACATCTGTCTTTAATCATATATGCGTATACACTTCTGATCTCTGGGGGCACCCCTAAAGGCAAAATATTCAGGCTGGATTATTCACTAAAACTTGTAAGTAGTAATGCATATAGTCTCTCCTGTTGCTCTTGTATAGGCATCTGTTGGAGTCCTGAAACACAAGCTATTATTACAAAGAAGGAATAAGAAGAAAAGTGATTCTTCTTGTAGCAGAGCTTTCTATAAAGGTGAAATCAAGCCAGATCTAAGCAGGAGGCATGGTGTCCAACACAGCTGGCTTACAACTCTTCTTGGTAACCGGACAGCAAGGACTGAATGTAGCGTTTTACTTAGCTGGGCTGAAATGGTTTGCATTTCAACACTGTCTCAAAGTTGGGACAGCTGCGAGTGATCACTGGCTGTTGGGAATGATTGCTGCTCCATCTGCCCGGATATATATCTTGGCAATAGCAGTCACCTCATTTTGCCTTCCCATAAGTGAAGCTGGTAATGGGGTCCTGAGCTTTTTATTGACACTGCCTATGCTTAAGCAACAATCTGCTTTGCCTTCTGGGCTTTGGTGGTTTGCTGCTATGCCCAAGCTAGCGAGACTTCATGACCAAGAGAGCATATTAAACTGGCTATTGGGCTATGATGGTGTAGCTTTCCAGCTTCCAGCATAGAGCTGGTTCATGTCTGACCAGCTCAGAAATGTAAGTAGAGGAGCTCATATCCCTCTGCTCCTGCCTGTTAAGGCCTATCTAAAGTCTTGCCTGGGGATATTACACTACTTAAAAAGTGCAACTGTAACTTAAAACAACAAAGCTTAATCAAGATATGACACAGCTGACAGCCTGATTAATATAAGGATAGAACTTGAAAATTAAGGTAGTAAAAACATGATTTGTTTCCACAGTCATTTTTATTAGAGTAGGTAAACAGATATGGGTTGTCCAATAATTGCTACTGATCTGCATTCATAGAAAACTGGACCCTACAGAGAAATTTTTTAATTATACCAATTTATCTAACAATCTTCTTTGTAGATTACAAATCCAAGATTCAAATAACATAGTCGCTATGATGAGATGGCAAACTGCATGTGACTTGAATGGGCCAAATGGGCCATTTCAAGAAAAACTGTATGATTGCCTCCACCATAGAGCATCCAGGTGTCCTCAAATGGACTATAAGGTTGCAAATCTGTGTTGGGAACTGGCTCTTGGTAACCCCCTGTTGGCTTCCTAGGATCCATGTTAGTGCAAGCTAATTCCAGGTATGAGTAAGGATAGCTTTGCTTTTCTCCAACCTTATGCTAAGTAGAGTCAGAATTAAGATTCTCACTTCTCCTTGAGACATGTTGTCCTCAGTAAAACCCAGCAAATGTTCATGAACTGCTTAATTCCTGCTGGCAACTTTATTCTTGTTCAAGTTCTAAGCATTTTGGGACACGGTACTTGGAGACTGTAAAGTGTTATACGAACGCCTATCATGTATAGATCTAGTGAGAAAAGTTCTTTTATAAAGTAAATTGAGATTTAAATGTTGTGGGTAAGATTCATCTTATTTAGCTTTAGACACCTGCAGTTGATAGCTCAGCTGTTCCTCCCAAGAAACTTAGTCAGCAGAAAGAAATGAGCACTTCCAGAGTGATTCATCATGCCTTTTTAGATGTGTATGGTAAAGTGAATTTTGCCACAGACTTCACTGATGGTGTTGATTAGATGTCCCCCAAAGAGAGCCCAGGGTCAAAATTAACTTTATATTTACATAGGCATTTGTGTTTAGTTAAATGCTTTTACCTTTTAATTCTTCATACCTATTAAAAAGTAGAACATACATGTGGGAAAGGAAGATGCTACTGTTTCAGTGTTCATGGGCATGTTGGTTAAATTACCTCTGAAGTCAGGGAATGCAATTTTAGCTTGTTTCACTCAGAATTTGACTTCAGTTTTGACTCACAGTTGAATGTTATGATTACTAGGCTGTAGGCTATTCTTGAGGGTGAGCTTTTGAAGAGAAAAATCCAGCCTCTTTCTCAAAAACTGTCTTTACAAAAACATTCTTTGGCATAGAAATGGTTCCATGTAAGTCTGTCTTTACCAAAAAAGAGTGAAGGGGATAGGGTTGACCCTAGTTGTCTTGCTCAATAGTCACTTTTATAAAGTCTCCAATACAGATATTCTGAGTATTTACCTATGCATTAGCACTGGTGTGTATATGGGAACAGTAGGCAAAAAAAATCCTGTAGTTGATCCATTCAAGATTTTTTTATTTTACTTCAGTCTTGGAAGTGACTCAGACTATGGGCTATTAGAGAACTTGATCAATGTTTTATAGGACAGAAATAATGAATGTTTGTGAAGGGTAAATAGGCTCATCTGAGCCTATTAGTTCCTACTATCATGCAGCAACATCTTATTCTACTTCACCTATGGAAAATTCCAAGGAAGTCTAAATGACTAATAGAAACCCCAGTTATAACTGTTGATATTTGTTTAGCCGATATTTGCTCTGTAGAAAACTTAGACCCAGACCTTTAGAAGTACAAATCAGCGTATCTCCATTTCACTCTTATTTCTCTTTGCAAATTGACGTGATGACTGAATCTGGTCTAGTGTTAATCGATTCTTTCCTACATCAGTTACTGCTTAAACCAATGTTTTCTTAGCATCGCTGAGGCAACCAGGCTTCATTTATATCTGGAATGTTTGCTTAACAGAAGTTTTTGTATGTTTTTTCATAGTCATATTTTACATATTTAAAGAAATAAAACCATCCCCGTGTGGTCTCTTCTCCATCATGTATTTCATCCACCTAACCTGCCTTAGAAACATTTGTCACAGGAGAAGAGATGTGTCTGTGTTTCCTTGGAAAGCCAAATTAATTCCTACAAATGTGATGGACGGTGATACAAAAATCTGTTTACTCCTTAAGCACCATTTGAAAATGTTATTTTCCTAGATCTTAGGTAATGACTGCACAATTAACAAACTGAAACCCCAAATTAATCCCTATAAGTAATTTAATCAACAGCAATTTAATCAGTTGGATGATCCAAACAAGCCTGATTACTAATAATTCAGTGTTTTAGAACAGAAAGGCAAGGGACCAGACGATATAAGACATTTGTTTTTCTTTATCAAGCTTACAGTCTAGTTTTACTGATCAGAGTAAGATGTGGTAATCCATCCATTTCCAGTTTCTGCTCCTAAGTGAGTGCTAGATATCAGAAAGTTAAGAATGACATGTTTCTGAGTAGCTGGGACTAGAAAGTTTTCCCCGAACTTACGATGACCGTCATCTTAAAGAAAATATTCATGGCTCCATCTGATACAGTTTTTGCCTTATTGCTGATAACATGAGTAAAACAGAGGTTTCTAGAAACTTGGTCAAAAAATTTAACACAAGTGCTTATAAAGTATATCTGTATTCTAACTGTACATAATGAGCCGTGCTCTATATTGTCAGCATGTTTACCAGCCTTATAGGATGCATCATAATGAATAAGCACAGGGACTGTCACTTTTCACACATTGCATGTATAAGCATACTGGAGCAAAAAAGGCTAAAGTTGTGCATTTACCTGCTCATGCCCGTCCTGACAGGCAGCGGACTATGACCATTGCCACCATACTGCCCAGAGCAAAAAGGAAATCGGATGTCATGAGACAGCCCAAGGAGTCCACGGCTCTGCCTAAGCCAACAAGGCCAAATGGCTGTAAGCTATAACTAACTCTGTCTCCCAGAAGTCCTCAGTCCGAGGCAATAATAACCCCTATACCTGGAATCCCAACTAGTGGTCATTTTTCTTTGTAATTGAAGGTTTGCTCCATAGCTATTCAACTTGCCTGCTCATTTAAAGGAAAGTGGTTTAAAAACACATTAGCGAGGATGTCGGGACTCTTGGTTCCTTTGGCCATGTGCTTGTAGTGTGTCAAATGAACCATTTCCATTCTGCTATACAATCAACCTGGAGAGAAAAAGTCCATTAGGCATAAGCTACCTCCTGATTTCTCCCAGCTGCCCCATGATAGAAACAAACTTGGAAATTGCTTTGCATTAAAGCCAGATTGCTAGAGTCAGTGCTGTCAGGGAAAAGACAGCATCATTTTCTAAACAATGAAACACCCTCACTTATGAGATGTAGGAATGAAGCTGTGTAGCCAATTTAATCCTTGCAGAGCTCTTACTTTATCAGCCTACACACTATTATCCCTTTCACCGCTGGCTAGAGCCTGCATTATAGACTTGTCACTCCAGCAAGGACCTGGAGGGATTATATTAACTCTTGGGCTGCTGCCAGGCTTCACACTGCAGAAATCCTACTGACCTAGCAAAACACAACTGGATTGGGTTTTCAGCTTCCATTTGCACTTATAAAGGCAGGTTCTGTTGTAACTAAAGACATTGTCCTTGTCCTGTGGTCCCACACACGACCCTTCTGTTAGGAAAGCAGGAGCAGGGATTGGATTCCACTTTAAAATATAGGTTCCAGCTCTCACACTCTGAACTCAGAAAATTATTTTCTACTTCTTGCAACAACCTGAACTCACAGTTTAGGATTTTATAACTTGCTGAATAGTAAGAACTTAAGTTGTGCAGATCTGTTGGTGTTACTGGTTTCCATAAGCTTTTCACACTCCCCCAGCTGTTCCTGTTGGTCATGCCTCACATTGCTCCTTGCTCCCATTTACTTCTTTTTCACACCATTTCCTTTTTCTGCTCAACACCTCTTAGGTGGACCTCTCTCTGTGGTTGTGATAGCTACTCTAAATGCAGAAACTTTGCTGATCATTAATATTTCAGGTAATAGAAGAAGAATTAAACCATCTCTCAGGTCACAGGAAACTCTTAAACCACTATTTCCTGTCCTTCTACTTATCTTGAAAAAGCTTCTCGCACAAATACGTCTGTTTTCATTCTATATTTTACAAACTTTGAAGGTAACCTTTACTTCTCTATGCCTTACAAGGCATGAATAACTTATCTCATGCACATGTAGATGGTGATAACTGCTCTGAACTTCTAAATGTTACTGTAATTGTGTAATGATTGGCTCATTTTAACAGAAACACCTTGCAAAACACTGAACGTGCAGACAAACACGTTTTAGTTCTGGCTATTGTTTTCCTCCATTTGTCTCTCATTCATCACACCAGATAACAGATTCCCACTCTTCATAAGGTCCTAACTTGTAGCTCTTAAGGTTTCCTTTGCCTTTAGGCATCGGGCTGGCAGATGGCTATCTGCTCTAAATAATATCTACGTACTAGATCTGTTGTTGAGTCAGCTTCCAACACAAGAAGGCCACAGGAAAATCTGGCTTCTCCTTTTTACGCCTGATCTGTAAAACTGTCTTGGCTGTAATACTTGGCCCCTCAAAATGGTGAAAGGCTTGGAGAATAGGGGATGGAGGAAGAAGCATGGTT
>JAOBAS010000071.1:41763595-41774144 GCA_025311575.1 Elanoides forficatus
CTGGTTGGGAGATCCTTAGGAAACACCAAAGGCTGTGTGTAGGAAGAAGGGGAGTAAGATTTATTAGTATTGGTGAGGATGGGGAGGGGCTTATGTGAGCAATGTCCCCAGTGCAATGCTATTTTAAAATAGCTTGTTGGAACTTTATTGTGGAGCAAGAATTATTACAGATAGACGATTACTTTAATAAAGGTTGGGTTTAGTAGTCTGATTAAGGGTTTAGAAAATTAAAATTAAACTTTTAGCACTTGATCCCACAAATTCAGTTTGATTCTGTAGAGATACTATAGATTGTCTAGAGTGTGTAATTCAATATTATGCAGAGCACAGGTTAAGGCAACTGGTTCAGGTGAAGATTCCTGGTCTGATGACCCCAGCCAGACAAGTGTATAATTCTGCACGCAACTGACCCAAATTCTTCTTATTTGCACAGTTAGCAAAAAAAACTGCAGGCATTTTTTACATCTCCAGATGGACACAATGTATCCCTTCTCCTGGGGTACTACTTTATTCTGTATTTGGTCATATTTCCAAACTGGAATTGCAGTTCCCTACAGGTGCAAGTCAATACAGAGTCACTCCAGTAAACAGGACTCTGGATTTGTGTCAGTTAAGGATGTGACTACTTTCCTCCAAGCCTTTACATTTCTGTCCCCCCCTCATCATGCCAATTTGAACCAGTTGCGAATCTATAAGTGTTAATGGAACTGTGCCTGATTTATAATGTTGTGACACTAAAATCAAACTGAAAACCCATAAAACTTTTAATTAATCATTTTAACATGCAGTAATCAATGTAACCTACTTTCATGTGAATTATTTTACTTGGAGAAATAGATCATCATGAATTAATTCTGTATTTCTTCAAGATAAAAATGACTGCAAGCTATTTACTGTGTGCTTGTGGCACTGAAGGACCCTGCAAGATTTCTGCATATTCCTTATCTGCTACAATTGCTTTTATTCAGATTTTTTTTACTTTCCACAATCTCTAGTAATTTTTTAAAAATGTTGCCAATATGAGTAATTCAAACTACATGTTTCAGCTTCCTTGGCATTAATCTTTCAGCCTCACTCTCCCATTTTTGGCATCAACTCTAAGACAAGAGAGATATCTGATTCACTGAAAATGTTTGAAGAGAATAATAAGCATTTGGGATAAAATTGAGGAAGACAAGAAATTGTGTTTGGACTTTGTCCTTCGGCTTTGATAGCCGCCTTATCTTTTGTCAGACAAGCTCTATCCAAGTCATAGAAGTCAATAAGGAGTGCCGGCAGGTTGTCTCTTTAACTGGTCCCAAAAGGATGAGTATGTACCTTGAAGTTGTGCTGGTTCGGGATACACTACTACAAGGCAGTTGTGAAGCTTCAGCACCTCGTAGGGTGGTGGTTGCCATCATCTGGGCTTCCCGGATAGGTATGTATGGTGTGGCATTGCACTGAGAGTACATCTGACCTCCACTGTCCCTCAGTTTCTGAAATGGATTCTTAAGTCACAAGAATAAACCAGATGAATTCAGCCAACTGGTAAATATTACCCTGAAAGTTGGTTCTTTTCCAGTGCTTAATTTCAGACACACACACACACACACACACACACACACACACTTTTCTTCATCGAGACCCCAATATTGTTTCACCCTAGCTAGTGAAACAAGAACTTTCATGGTGAACAACTAAAAATATCCTAATAGTGGAGTCGAAAAATGTGTGTTATTAGATTGCAACAACAAGACATGCTCTCCAACCCCCAGTGAAGATGTGAATCCCTATCTCTTCTTCACAGTTCCCATTACGCTGGATGCTTTATTTTCCCTCCTCAAAGGATAGAAGATTCCAAGTCACCTTGCCGTGTGTGAATCATTGCTGCTAGAACAACTGATGCAATTTTGTTCTATTAATTCCACTTCACAATTCCCAGCTGTAATTTTTGTTACTGCTGTAATCCTTTCCACTGGTACAAAATGCACTTATTTTTTTTTTTTCCCTTGCTCTGCTTGCATGGACAGTGGGAAAATGCCAACAGTTGTTCTGGAGAGACTTCTCAGGCCATGGCATTTCATAAGCATGGCATTTCATAAGCATTATTAAAGAATGTCACTGTTCTAATGTTTATGCAAAACTTAGTGGTCTACCATAGCAAAGGAGAAGCAGAAGATACTAAGGCAGTTATCCAGAAGGAATTCCACTTATCACACTGTAGGAATTTAAACTTACCAGACACCTTGATTGATTCTAAAATTTCCCATGTATCTAGAACTCTGCTTCCAGGTGAACCTCCCAGTGCTTGCACCACCCCTACCTGAGTACCAGGGGGTTCCAAAGCTCCTTGTCCCTGTGCCTCGACTGCAGCTAGAGACTAATCCCCTTGTTATGCATAAGGCATATCTAAAACATATCTTTCAAAACTGGACTGCCTGCAAACTCATTTATGGCCATTTTATTTTAAAATGCACTCAGGCTAGCATATGTGCTTAGAGCTTAATGGTTAGAAATGATTAAGAATGGGAAAGATAAAAGCTGAAGTCTCTCCTCGCTCTGAGACAGATATAGGCCATGCTTACGCTACTTTTAAGGTAGAGCCTTCCTTGCTTGTGGGGATGATGTCTCAGTCATGCCACACCTCAGCAGTGGCTAAGGAGCCTTTTCAACGTGGCAGCATCACCTGCTGATAGCTGTGGGGTTTTCTGCAAAGTAGGTGGTGTTCGGTTATGAGAAAAAAGGATCATTTCCACAAATGCAGAGGATCAAATAGCAGGCAGAGGAACCCCAATAATCTGATCAGAGAAATGAGCCTCAGCTGCTCCCGGGGTTGTCCCAGGAGAGCCTTGGACCCATGGGCTGGGGGTGAGACCCATCACCATGAGTTAATGGGAGAGGGCTCTGGATTGCCTTACGGACTGAAAGGGGGTTTACTGCTTTGGGGTATGGGGCTCAGGAAGGGATGAAGGAGAAAAGCATCCTGGGATGGTACAAAACTTATGATGAGATGGTATAGGGAAGGACAAAAGGTCAAACAGTGGAGAGACGCAAGGCTGGCGAGTAGGCTGCTGGAGGAATGAGGGAGTCCAAACCAGCTACTGGATAGACCATGGGGTTTGGGGGTCTGCTGAGCCCACCTGCATGTGTGTGTCTGCGTGTGAAGAGAGTGGGGGATCCAAAGCCAGATACGAGGTAGACTGAGTGTCTAGGGCCAGTTGCTGGAGGGATCCATAGTGTGTGTATGTGCATGCAAGGGGGTCCAGCAACTGGAGCGGGTCCGTAGGCTTTGAGGGCTCTTACACCCGAGTGCCGGCAGCCGGGCAGTCCAAGGATCCAGGACTTGGGTTTGGACAGACTGAATGTCTAAGGCCAGTTACGGGAAGGATCCATAGTCTGTATAATTATGTATTTCCCACTAACAGACCTTCCCCTTGATCAGTCGGAGAGGGGAAAAGGATGAGGCTATAGGTGCTGTTTGTACTTGTGTGAGTACTGTGTTTTCTCTCCCTGTTGATCTGTATGGAATCCATGTGGTTTAGACATATGTGTGCCTACTGGAAATACACACCCAGCCTTGCTGCTGGCTGGACCCGGGGACACGGGTCTGCAGCAGCATCACCTCTGTGAGCGAGCAGATTTAGCAGCTCCCTGGCAGGTAGTAGAGTTGCAGGCAATTGTATTTCTGGAGTGGTCTGCAGCAGTCTGTCACATATAGTAGTGGGACATAGCAGGCAAATGGAAGTTTTAGGCTGGACCAGAATACTAAATTTGAAGAATATGAATACTGGAAGAAGTAGAAATGTAAATGATTCCTTAATATAGTCTTTTACCTTTCTTCTCTGCCACCTGGTACTTTTTTTCTTGGGGAAACACTCATAAAATTCATGTTCCAATAAATAGCAAAAGGTCATTTCATAATTATTATGATCATTTTCATTAAACTGCTCCTATCTAAACAACCCTGGTGTGATTGCTCCAAAATGAATTACCTTTTCTAAATTAGTTCTGCCAAAAGCTAAGTAGACTCATATAAAACCAGAACGAAAATTAATATTAGAAGGGATTGTGTATGGTTTGAATACTGTTGTGATCAGCAGATTTGGGACAATGTGTCCCATTTGGATCAGAGATATAATTGTATATGCAAGTTGTACTAATAAAGGTAAACAATTGGCAGTCCAGGGAAGCACTTCTCAATCATCTTCTCAAATCCACCCCTTTATAACATGTAGTGCTGGTCTGCATTAATTTGCACTTTACCGAGGGAGGAGGAAGAAAAGCCGCACAAGTGGCAAATTCCTAGATGAGAGTATTCTTGCACAAGGTAGCAAAATTCAGATGCTGCAGAAAGCAAGAGGCAATAAATCTATAAAACATATGGGAACTAGGGACAGGAACCATGATAAGAGCCCTGTTATTATTATTACTCTTTTTTTAGCAGTAAGAGATTACAGACATTTACAATTTGAGCTAGAGGAAACATTTACAGGCTTATGCACAGTAAATGTGGCTTATTCCCTGTGTTTCAGAAATAATTTTCCTTCATGCATGCACTCCTTGAAAATACTTCTATTGCTATAAGATGAATAATGCAGTTACAAGCTGGTGGACTGAGACACAGAAACCTAGTCTACAGTTTCCAAAACAATATTTCTACTACTGAATTCAGCAAATGTTTTAAAACAAATTCCCCATAATCCAGTCTATTCAGTAGGGGATTTCCATGTAGATACTGGGGTTTAGTAACACTCGTGGAAAGTATCAACAAAGTTTAAGTCTGAGCTTACTCATGTTGGTTGACTATAGTCTTCAACAAGCTTCTCTCTTCAGACTTCAAGGACTGTAGCAGTAATCAGGGTCTACTGAACCCAATTATTCTGTTGCCTCCTAAAGTAGTTGAATGTTTTCCCCATGTTTTCTGAGCTCCTGTGCTTTTTGTGGTCCCTGTTCTGCTGTTGGCCTGGACAGCATCACTGGAGTCGGTGACTTAAGCAGACAAGTTATCCTAGTCCAGTTCACTGCTGGTCACCTTCTGCCATGGCTGCTTTTTGAATCTTTTTCAGGTTCCTTAGGAAGGATACAGAACCAGGGGAACTGATGTGGGGATCTGTCTATGGTGGAAAACTCCCTAAGCAGAATATCTCCTTTCCTTTAAAAATAAACAAATAAATAAATAACCCCCCTCAGAACTTACTTTTCCGATGACTTTTCACCCCAAAAGCAGAATCTGCAACTTTAAATGGTGGTTACTTCCTTATGCAGGGTTGAGGTCTTTTGTCCATGTAATAAATGTGACTGTAATTATTAGGGTTTCTTCATCTTTGCACAGATCTTTGTTACAGAAATATTGGAAGATATTGGAAAAATAGGGACCAATATGTTTTAGTTCGGAGCCATTCCTGTGAACTTTCCGCCTTAGTCTTCAAAACTACAGGGATTTCCACCTCTGTAGGGAGGTAGGAGTTGGGTTTTTTTGCCATTCTGTTTCATAACGCTAGGCTTATATCAGTTCATTATTCTTTCCACACTGCACCTGTTTCCAGCCTTTTTTCCCTCCCAATCATTATCATACAGTATAGCTCATACTTTTTGCTCTACACAAGTTTTTAGTCCCAGTAGTAATTTTCATGACAGACACTACCATGTACCTAATCCTTGACTGCTGAATTTTTTACTTCTTAGGAGACATAGTCAAGCTATTAATTTCTGTATGTAGGTGATGTTCTCTGTTACATTCCTGTTCTGCCAGAAGGCAAACCCATTGCCATGCATTGGATTCAAACATTTGCACTGTATGTATAAAATTGATGTGCTGGACCATGACAAATGTTAATTTTCCCCCAGGACTTTTTGCTACGTATTGCTGATGACCTGATTGTAACATATGCTAAAAACGTTATGCAACCCTGCAACTTCATTTGCCAGAGAAATTGTCCCCACTAGTCTGTCTTTCTCCTAGTAAGTATCTGAGGACTCAGACAAGGAAAAGAAGTAAACACCACTTGAGCAGCCTTTTGCTGAGAAACCCTGTATATAAGTAACTGGAGAAGTAGAGGAACTTCAAAGGTTCTTAGTTTGTACCTCAGTGTGGTAGAAAACCAGCTGGAGGCCTCTTAGAATACACCTTTTTTTTTTTGTGACTATGGGTTACTTGTAGGAAGAAGAAAATAGTAGTAATAATAATAATAATAAAAAAAAGATTCTTTATAGTGAGAAAACCAATACGTTGTACTAGCAGGGCCAAGATACCTGAGGAAGATCAAGATAAGCTGTGTGATGCAATCCTTTGCTGAAACTTTTGATGCCTTTGCTCTATTAAGAACACTGAAGACATCACATTGACACTCATAGGCTTTTCATGTAGAAGAAGGAAAGAATGAAATTAGTCTGAAGGATGTCCAAGAGGGATCATGGGAGGCATACCTCTCTGCTAAAGATAGGCATTAAAAAAGAACAAAAAGTTTGTGTCAAAACAAGCCTTAATTTTTACTTAGTAGTAAAGTGATAAGAGTACTTCCCCAGCAATTGGCATGTCCAGGTCATAGAAATATCAATACTGTTACCTACACCCAAACTGAGTTAGGTGAGCCCTTCTCTTCTAGCTTTTGAGTTTTATTGAAATCAGCTTATTTTGAGTGCTAAACAGCAGAGAAGAGCAGATTTTGGACCCATGGTGGTGATATGTACTGATCACAGGAGTTGGGTATATTTCTTACGGTTAAGCTTTGCTGCTCAGCACAGTTCCTATTTGTAAATTACTACTGGTCTCTGCTGAGCTGGTACTTCGGTCTATATCCTTCAGTAATGCACTAGAAAGGATCAATGCAAATACACACTGCTTTATCCTCTGCAGTGCATTACCAAGCTGTTTTACTTCATATCTGTGGTCCTATCACGCACTTTCAAAGGACAACAGTTAAGACACCAAGTGAATTTGGATCAATTAGGTTCAAAGAGTCATGTCTGAGTTGACTAAGTCTAAGAGTTTCAAAAGACCCTAAATAAACAAAGAATACAACTTCCTCAGTATTTCAGGGATACTTTGAGAATCTGAAATTTCCAGATCCTGTAAAAGAGCAAAGATGCAGTCCACCACACCTTGTACACCTCAGCAAATGTTGGAATCATCTGCTGTGTTATTTAATGTTGAGAAATGTAATAACAGTATTGTCATTGCCTGTAAAACTATCCATTATACTGTGGGTATTTTTGTCGAGGAAATTCTCTCGCTGGTTTATTTGTTTTGAGCTGAAGATGAGGATGCTGTCTATACCCTAAAAGAAAGAAAGATAAACTGGCTGGCAGTTTAATTCTATTAGATATTCTCACAGGCAAATTAATTTCTACTCCTGGGAGTCTTCAGGTTTTGAAACAGGTTTTCCAGCTCTGGGGATGAAAGAGAATGAAGCCTGTTAAAATGGTGCATGTTTAATAACAATGTTTAATTACCATGAAGATGCACACTTTGTATTCTACAGTTTCATGTGTGTTATGGTTTCTTGTTTGGTTTAATTGATTCCATATTAGCCACAGGTTAGAATATCAAATTTTGATGACTATAATTTTATATATAGTACTTACATGTCTGTCTTGTTGAATCTCCTTCTTTTCAAAGACCTCTTTTCGAAACTATTTTCAGCTGAACTATTTGATTGGAGGAGAACTAATTTCTCTCCAAGTATTATAAGTTTCTAACAAATTGTATAAAAACAGTTAGGGGTGCATGCACTTGTAAGGGGATTTTTTTCTAGAAACACGCAGAGGCAGCAAGATTTCATTTGAATCCTACAACACAACAAAGAAAGAATTGAAATATTAATAACGCATGAAATTTATATTGCCTATTCATTTTCAAAGCACTTGGCAAATGTGGCAGCTAATTAAATTCATAATATTGCTCTGGAGTTAGGGAGTAAATATTGTTGTGCTGAGGACATGTAAGGATATATGAAGGCAAGATTAGGGGAATGCTACTGGAGGAGGGGAGAGCCCCAGGTCTGAACTTGCAGCTCTAACATGTCCCAGAGGTCAAGCAGGAACAAAAGTCAGGAAAATTATTTCACAGTTCAGTGTATAGTGCCCAGTTAGCTTAGGTAATAACAACACTTCATCAGAGGTGTGTGGTAGCACTCAGAAAGACCCCTATAGAAAATGAAAACTCAACTACTTCAGAGTTCAGATACCAACTGGAGCAAGCTCTCTGAGGTTGTTACAAGAAGCCAAAGACCTCAAGGTGGTGTTAGAGCTCTCTGTTGGTGTTGGTACAAGGGTCTGCACTAAGCATCGATATGGAAGTGGCTAAGGGGAGAAAAATCATTCAGTGGCATGGTTAGCATTTACTTCAGAAACTGTAAGGTGAATATTTGATCCTAAAGCTAGAAAGAATGAAAGCAAGACTGCTAAAATGGCAGCTACAGATGCTTCTTGGAGACTGCTCTTACATGCATATTCACAAATTTTACATGTTACTACTGCTAACTTTGGTTAGAACTCCTATTCTCTCCTGCTTGCACGTACAGTTAGAATGTATAACTTGCAAATATCACAATAGTACTCTCATACTGAAACAGGTGTTGTGCTGAAGCCAGAAGAGAACTAAGAAATGAAAGATCAGTTCTCAGCAAGCAGCCTGGCTATCATGACAAATAAAGAGATAGTTTTGGCGTTTTTGCCATTTTTAGCCCTACCTAGCAAGGTAATGTGTTTTGGCCCTGTCAATGCAGGTTTGTTTTTTGTTTTGTTTGTTGTTTTGTTTTTAACAAAGGCAGTACAAGTGTTTGATGGCTTTGTTTTAGCATGTTAATCAGAAAGACCTGGAGAAAAGTTGCTGCTGCCCTTCGCTGATATGAAAGCACTGCCTATCACTAACGGGAAGAAATCCACAGACTAGTGATTTACTGGGAGGGAAGTGATATGTAAAGAGACACCTTTTTTTACAGCTCCCCCCTAGTGGTGAGATCTACCCAGGTTCAAACCCAACCTGTTTGAAAAGAAAGGTGACTTTTAGGGGGTAATGTGGTGAACCTCACCCTCTTCGTACCAAAACCAATCCTTTGCAGATTCAGCTTGCTTTGCAGTAGTGTTCTCTAATCATTAGCATGAAAGAGAGATTACGATCACAGTGAAGCCATTCTTTGCTTTCTGTTGAGCTGGCTGATTGCTCAGTTGCTTTTTTATTTTTTTGCTTTTTTCCCCTCCTCCTCAAGAAAACAGAAGTTTGTAGTCAGGATAGTCAGATGACTGTAAATCATCAGGTTAGCTCTCCTTGTATCTGAATGTCAGCATCACTCAACCAACATTCAGTAACGGGCTGTACATGACCTCTTAAGCTATTATAAAGCTAAGCAAACTGGGCTTATTGAAACCACTTGGGGTGGCAGAGTCAACAAGACTGTTGCTGTTTGCAGTGCAGGACAATAGTGTACACACAGTTACTGTGCGGCAGCTCGAGGCAAGTATTTAGAAGTGAGGGCTGGCAATGCCCTCAAGCGCGCTTACTTGCCATTTTCTGAATATACATTGAGTTATTTGGGCACAGGAGAAAGTAGCCACCTTCCCCATGGCATGTATAACGATTTACAGGCTAAATATCGGGCCAGTAATGTTTGTTGTCTGTGTTAGGTGCCAAACACCCTTGAATACAATGTATCAGTAATACTCTAAGCTAATGAGTTTGCAATCTAAAATTAAATAAGGACAGGCACATGAGAGATTTTGATAGGATGGTCCATGTTTTGGCTTCCCTGTCCAAGTTCTGCATCACTTTGCCTTTGATTACCAGGGCTTTAGGAACCAAAGATCAGGTTCTCAAAGGTATTTAGATACATCAGCACTTGGTGTCCAAGAATATTCAAAACTGTTTCAAACATAGTTTAGCTGTTAAAATCCTTTCCATGAGATGTAACAGATAATGGCACTTTATGCATGATTTCATGGCCAAAAAGTCCTGCAAAGTTTATTAAATACAGAGTTTCTGCCAGGGCTCAGTAAGTCCGATTCACAACTTGCTGGAGGCTAGAGTAATATGCTGGAAATGCATCACTGCGTGATTTCCCAGTTTTGATATTGTCCTCTACACATCCACTATGGACTGGATGACAGAGATTTTCCTCATTCCTAAGATATTGATGCCTACAACTCTTATATCAGATGAGTGAAATCATTCAGCTGAAAAACAGATACCAGAGTGGTAGACTTGCAGCTCATTGCACCAAATTAACAGGTTTGCTCATGTAAGCTGCTGTGGTGGGTTGACCCTGGCAGGAAGCCGCTCTATGACTCCCCCTCCTCAGCTGGACAGAGGAGAGAAAATATAACAAAAGGCTCCCGGGTTGAGATAAGGACAGGAGAGATCACTCACCAGTTAACATCATGGGCAAAACAGACTCGACTTGGGGAAAATTAACTTAATTTATTACCAATCAAATCAGAGTAGGGTAATGAGAAATAAAAAATAAATCTAAAACACTTTCCCCCCACCCCTCCCTCCTTCCCGGGCACAACTCCACTCCCAATTTTCTCCACCTCCTCCCCCCCACTGGTGCAGGGGGATGGGGAATGGGGTTGG
>JAOBAS010000071.1:41776878-41813552 GCA_025311575.1 Elanoides forficatus
CAAAAAAAAAAAAAAATAACCCAAGAAAATTTATGCAAAGTTCAGTCATTTGGAGTGGAAACATGGGACCTTCTTTGGGTACTAAGACATGACCTTCTGTCCTTAGATGTCTGCAGTGAGTGGGAGATACACTTGCTCATTGTTTTTTTTAAGAGAATTAATAACTGGGTTAACATAGTTTATTGGGATGGCTCTAGAAAACTGAGGAATATACTCAAATTCTTTAATAATGTATGAATTCTGTGACAGCTGCTCTACTAAAATACTTTCCTGACTCGTCCATTATAGCCTCCTGGTTTTGAATCTAAAAGATAAAATAAAAAAGGGAAGAGAAATTTTAGGAACTTACAGATTGTGACCTCAGGCTCTTTGGGTTTTTGGAGAAGGATTTTTTGTTACAGAATTTTTTTTCTCCTCTTTCTGTTGCAAATTGTGTGAATAATAGATACTGAAAGAAGCTACCCTAAAATAGTCTGTAATCAAAGCTAAAAGCGGAGGGTCATAAACGTTGCATCTTCTTACATTCCACTTTGGACTGTTACCCTGTTTTCTGTGTTCAAACTTGATCTATTATGCTGAATAATTTGAGCTTTTTGATTGACAGGCTTCTCAAGACTAGGTTTTATTTCGGTTCATATTTTCATATTGTGAGTATTATCACGCTACCAGGATAGAAAGAATTTCACTTTTAGCTATGCTTCAATGCTGCTGAATCATAGCAGCCAAATATTACCTTCAAGCCCATCTGTCCAAGGAGAAAAAGAATCAATTTGAAATTTATCTGTGCACAAACTGTTCATAAATCATTGAGTTATAGGAAGCACCCTATCAGCTTCAGAAACATTATTTCATTATCAGCAGCTTCCATTTTGTCAGTCACAACCACTAAAAATATATTGAGTTTAAAGAACAATGATTTTTAGGGGGCTTTTGTAAATAAATCATGGGATTTTTGTGCTTAATGCTCCCTTGTTAACACTTGATTTTTTTTATTACACTCTAATACTTATCGAGCTTGTCTCTGCCCTAGTAAAAGCTGAAAATTTTGTTGTTTATTAGTGGTTTTTTTTTTCTCATGGAAAACTTACTGTTTCATGTTATTTCATGATATCAGAAACTGATGCTTCAAGAAACACAATAGCTCTCAAGCTTTGAGGAAAACTTTTTACTTCGTCACAAAAGCAGAAGTGTGTCGTGCTCTGCTCTACTTGATCTCTTGTGGCATCTTCAGTTTCACAGTTCCAGGATTGCAGACTTTGCTTCACAACACCCAGAAAAAGAGCAAAGACCTCTAAAGAAGGGTGAGACAGATGGCAGTGATGCAAAACCGAGTCCACAGGTTGACAGCATGGGTTTCCAGCAGATAAGTGTTTCAGGGATGTCCTTGATCCTTGGCTTCAGTGGAGCCTCCAGTGGTGTCAACACAGTTGGTGTTCACAAAGCACAACAGTCCCTTCCCAATTTAATTCATTTTCCAGCGAGGAGCCACACAACGAATCCAGTTCTGCAGCTTCTTTCCCAGTTCAGCTTCAACTACCATTAATCACTGTGCAAACCCTGCAGCCTCACATGGATGTGTTTTCATGAGAGCTTCTTTACTAAAGAAAGTTCCAAAACCTTCAAAAAACCTAGGTTCATAATAATATATTTGAGGGACCTTACACTGTCTTAAATTTAGATCAATTTTAAAGCATATTATTCCCAAGATCCAGCTGACTTGGGAGACTGATCTTTATGGCTTCGATGAGTAGGTGGAGGGGAAAGCTGCAGACAGGGAATCTTCTTACATGTTTAAGAAATATAACTGCTGGCACATCAGGCCTTCAAACAGTTCAGGGCTGATTTTCCAAGCATTCAGTATCTTCCTTTATCAGGTATTTATGTAACCTGGAGAAGCAAACTAAATTTTCAGACCTAGGATGCTGTGAAATGTATTTATGCTCATTCACTGTTGCTATATATCACTGGAAAAAGCACAGAAAAACATTGACAGAAAGATTTGCATCACCAGAAGAAGCCTGGTATGTACTAATTATACTATATTTTAGGTACAGAAGACAAGAAAATTCAGAACTGAAGACATAACTGTATATTGTTTTTACAATTCAATTTAATCTTACTTTATTGAAATTCATAACTGAATAAAGGATGCAGAGAGATTAAAATATTAAAATAGAATGTTTGGTGTTTCAAAAATTATAGTGTACCTCTACTTTTTAATTTAGTAAGATCGGTTAATCAACACGACCGATATCACCAAGTACACTTGCAGTAGCTGTACGAAGACATTTCGGTTTTAAATAGTACTGAATGCAGTGTGATTTTTCAGCTTGCATATTGACATTAATAGAACTCCTCCAGGCCATGCAAAATTATGTTTTATGTGCTGTAGTGTAAGGAACCAAAAATAGGCTTGGCAAGCAAATAACAAAAGTGAAATATAGCATATTCAAAAGATAAGGATGAACTTCTGGCTTTATGTATCTTACATGGCCATGGAGCCCATATGGACTTCTTCATCAGCTCTCTCACTGTTTCTTGAAACATAATTTTTATAAACTTTCATATGGATGGAATTCATCTACCCACACGTGTCTAGTACTGTGTCTTGGTGTGTAGCAGTAGTGGTGTTTACTACCCACTTCTCCCTTTGTGGTCAATAGAGGTCTAGCCACTATAACGAATGGAGCCTTCAGTGAAACTCCCTTCATTCTAAAATAGATATTTTGCACAGATGCTCAAAGGCTGAATGTTTGTTAAAATGGAAAAAATAATTTGTTAGGATCTTCTTGTAGGACAAGGTTCATGTATGAAATCAAATCGCTCAAACGGGACTATTGACTGCTGTCCTACGGTCGCAGGGGTCTCTGTCATAGGAAACCTTGCAGCAGTACCTTCAGCTGAACCTGGTGAGGCTTCCCAAACCACTCTTCTGTTCACTTACAATCTAGCTGGGCTGTGGTCCCGTGTGAAAACTCCATCTCATCTACAATCCATCTTTACTGGTAATATTAACCACATACAAAACGTCTCCTAAAACTCTTAGCCACCTATAAAAGACTGTCCTACATAATCATTTCTGCATCTGCTGGAAGGTTTGTATGGTTTGTTTACAAATATCTGTATACAATTCAATAACTTCAGCAGCAAGGAACTGTCTGGAAATCAATGACTCACTTTACCCAGGATGTTAATCAACACATTTAAGCATACAAATTGGACTGGGCTGAGCAGGATATGCCTGTGGGAATCTCCAGAACTGTGTGAAATTCCCACCTGGGAAGCTCCTCCAACATTCAGTTAAAGGGCTGATTGTTCCCCAGTTTCGGTTCTAATGCCTCAAACCAGTCCATTATCTCAACTATGCAGACAACTAGTTGGTCAGTCCCTGAAACACCTGGGGAATTAATGGCTTAAATGCACAATGCAAGAACAGGCACAATCCTGATACCCAGCTACACTACAGCTGTAACCAAGAACAAATCTTATTTTCATACCTACAAGTCATTTATAACTGAAGTCCCACAGCTCTTGCCACAGGAACAAAAGCTGAGCAGATGAATTGCATCCGGAAAGTGCTGCTTTCTCACCACTTATTCTAGGGAGTCCAGAATAACTGCTTAGCTGCAGCTACTTCCACTGTGTATGTCTCCACGCTGAGTCCCAGACGCTGTGACTTTCAGGCATGACTCACGGTTATTTTATGACAACTCTGAACCGTATGCTAACGTCAACTGGAAATTAAGATGGAAGTGTGAAAGTTTTGAACAAACACAGGAGAAAATTGCTGGAGCAGCTTTCTGATCAGAGCAGTGCAAGCTAAAAGGCTGACTGAATTCTCATTCTGTGATGAACTTCTATTCATTTTTAAGGTATGGTTGCCTATGTAGTAGGAGTCAGAATATGATAATGACATTGCTCTAAGTAAAAACTCTTTTGAGGTGCTGGGACATGATTATCAGTGTTGCTAAACTGCTAGAATGATCCTTGGCATGCCTTCCTCCTGGGCCAAACAGCACTCCCTCAAACAACTCCCAGGCACAAGAATCAAGAATCAACGTCTATATCTATATTGGCAAGTTGCTCAGCTCAGTAGGAGCGGTTACATAAACAGAAATAGTTGTGATAGGAATTCGACAGCTAAACTCTACACTGGGAGGGGGGCAGGACAGTCATTTTGCATCAGATTAAGTCTGGTCTGGTCCCATGGATGGTATTGCCCTTTAGTGCTGGGAGCACATTAGTTGTGCTCTCGGAGTCTTCCAATTTAGCTTCATCTGCAAGGATCACAGCTCACAGTTTCCAAGACCACTCCACACTGTAAAACGAAGCACAGGCATGGGGATGATCAAGAGATTCACTTCTCAAACAAATGCCTGAGCCAACTGTAGTGTTCCAGTGACTATTGCCAAAAAGCACTTTGGAAGAAATCATTCTGGTTTGGAAGCTAAGGGAATCAACCAGCACAGATGCACGCACTGCTGTGCCAAGTGACCTTGATTCCCAAGGACTTTTGTCAGGCACTTGCAGCATACTGACATAGACTCAGTCCACCCCTGATAGTCCTTTCCAGTTTTCTATTAATATAAACTGAAAATTTGCTCTTTAACTTCGTTATTTCTGTTACAGAAATTGAAAGTATCTATTAAAATCTGAACTTCTGAAGGGCCTCAAAGTGACCCAGGGTAGATTTCTGGTTTAAATAAATGCTTAATTTTGGCTTAGTTTGCTAATTTAGTTCTCAGACGGGAAAAGAAAGTAAGTTTTCATATGATCTTCGTTTGAGAAGACAGAATACCTCAGGGAGTGCCATACTGGGGAATTCTTGGGAAAAGAGAAGGAAGAAACAGGGTAACAAAGTCCCTCATAGTCTTATTTGTTGTCGAGAAGTTCACTACAAGAAGCCGAGTTACAAAGGCATTCGAAATACTTGGAGATGAAGCAGGCAGCAAGAAAGAAGGCAGAGGCATGACTGAAGGTTTACGATTCAATATTTAGAACAACTTTAGCAGTCCTAGACTGATAAACCCAGAGTTAAATTCTCTATTGTGCAAGTAATGTTTTATCAAAAGTTTTCATAGGGTTCTGATATATATATATATATTTGCAGTTATTAGAAAACAGATTTACCATGATGAATGTTTGCTGCATCTGATTCTGTCCCGGTATCCTTCCACCCCCCAAAGAGATCAATGATAAATAATTTTCTACAATATAGCAGAAAGAAAGCACTTTCTCACACTCCAGTTTTTCTCTCACTTGTCACTCATGTATGACATGACATCCAAGGCGAGTTCTACTGTATTATTGGGGTTTTTGTTCTTTTTTAAAGATTTTTTTTTATTGTTTTGCCCTAAGGTTCTAATGAGAAAACAGAAGTATAGAAGAAGACTAAAAAGCATCAAAAGTTTGACAAAGACAAAGGATACATAAAAGCACTGATCAAAGAAAGCCCAATCTTAGTCTTTGATGATGGCAATGAAATACTAAGAGGATCTCATTCTCTCTGGGGTTACATTTATCATTTTAATTCACGTCATGGCAAGAAATGTTAACATGTATTATGTCTGGATTTGCTAGTTCAGATCCCCAATTGGCCAAGCCACAATGCCAACACCTTCCTGAGACTAACCGAGGCAATGTTTCTTGGTCTCAGCCAGGAGGCATTAGAGCAATATTCGAGCCACATTATGTGCAAGTACTTGATATCCACTACATTTGCATGTCCCGGTTTTAAGTATGACACCAAAATTCAAAGCAAACTCCAGCTGCAACTACAGACGTTTACCTCATTTCTAGTTCAAGCAGTAAAGAACTCTTGGGGTTATCACTGTGTCTTTAAAGAGAAATCAATTTTTCTTCCTACTGAGATCAATTTTATAAGTCCTTTATTACATATGAATACAGATTTTAATGTATAATTCAGCCTTTATAACACATAGCTGGCCAAAGGCTACTGAGAAAGGAGGGCAACTGGAAACTCTCCAAAGATTCAAAAGTAATGACATATGCAGAGTACCTAAACCGGTATGCTTGCTACCTAGAAAATGCCACAAGTTCTCTAACCTCAATAACTTCTCCAAGTGTATCAGAGAAGAATTTGTACCTATCAATAACACAACTATGGTAACAAGCCATGGGAAACGCATCTGAGGGTGACTAAGTGTCCTCACTGTGGTCTGTCCAGACACTAATCTTCATGGTAATTCTACTCCTGGATTTCCTTTCTTTTTTTTTTTAACAAAAACGTCACTCAGGTATGTATGAGGTGACCTTCATGTGTTTGTTTGGTTTGTTCTTTGTTAGTTTGTTCCATCGATAAACTAGACTCATCAAACAAGATTCAAATTAAAAGTAAAAAATGCAGAAGAGGTATTTTGTATCTATGAGTTACCAGAAAATTTTCTGAAGCCCCTAGGAAAAGTGGCATCTGCAAGAAATATAGAGCAGGTGTTTGCTGCATTCCTACCACTTTTACCTCAGAGCAACTGCAGAGTTTGTTTTTCCTCATCACTCAATTTTTGAAAAACAGAAGAAAAAGGAGAAAGTCTTGAGAGCATTGCCCTTCACTGGATAATGTTTTCTACAGAATCGTGAGTAATGCTTGTGAAAAAAAAAACCAGAGCAGAAGTGTCAACATCTCTAATGCCAGTATCATGGTAAGCATTACCACCAGATGTTTTTTCTGCTTTTGTAGCAATATTTTTCACTCTGACATGATGCTTCCATGCCAGCTGAGGTGGAGGAGGGAAGCTTTCCACTTTCTAGGGTATTACTTCTGTACTACACTATACATACTTGGGAAAACTTACATTTTAAGAAGACAACACGAGGTGAGCTACTTCTGTGGAGTGAATGACCTAAGACTTACCTCCTCCATAACATGACTTAGCTTTTGCCTGCGAAGTCGATGTATATTGTGTCAAGTGTATTTTCATTTGGCAGTCCATGGAGTGACAAAACTCAAGTAATTGGTGTCTCATTCACAATTTCACTTCCAGTGCAAGCACAAAGGTGATGTAATAAAGACAAGTCATATTGTAGGAAAATAAGACTCCCTAAAGTGTTAAATGAAACTACTTCCAATCGTGCCCATCCCTTTTTTAATGGAGATTCTGCTCACCCAGTCCTGGAACAGAGGCATCAAGTGACTGGAGCTAGCCGGAAATCCTTCATTGAAATCATACTGTGGAAAATTGGGTTTTTTTAGTGATAAAGTATCACTAAAAAAAAAAAGGAATACACATCTGCCTTCAATAACAACACTTCACACTTCATCCAAGAAGAAAAAAAATGAAAACTATGGTATTTCTTTTATGGTTTTGGTAGTCCCTGGGCAAAGCAAAACAATGAGGGGAAATTAGTTTTACTCTGAGGGAGCCTGAACTGATTAAGCTTTGGTCCTAAAACTAGGTAGCCTTGTTAGCTGGGCTTCAGCTGAGCTGATGTTTGCTGTCTCTCAACAATGTGTATAATATCATTCTAGAGAGACTCCGAATCCTTTGATTTATCATGGTCAGAGACAGTTTTTCTGTGTCCCCACTATGTAAGAAAGCAGAATCATGAAAGGTGTAACAGGCAGAATATTTTTCCTGCAGCACACTAGAAGTGCTACTTTAAATGTTGTTTTGGCTCTTGGAAAATATTTTAATTCAATATTTGATTAAGAAGTCAGTGATTTCTCTCCCAAGGAAATTTCTTAGCAGCTGTTTCCATGACAAAGACAACCACACGCAGAGTCACTGATGACAAAGGGATACATTTAGCCAACTCGCTTCATCTTTTGAGCAAGGTGTTCTCTTTAACTGTTTGTCAGAGCTTTTTGAAAGAGGACTTAAATTATTCTCAAATTCATCAAATGAGTCTGCACCATGTCCAAGAAAAAGGGAAAAAAAAGGAGAAGGTACAGATCATGCCATTTTCTCATCTTCAGTCTTTCCTAGATTCTGAGAAGAAAAGAAGTATTGAAAATTTTTGTTTAATATCTTATTTTGCAAAACACCAACAAATTTATGTCCAATGGCTGTAGAATAATTATGTGATAACTTTTATACTGGGTTTCTTGCTGCTTATCATAATTTGATACTACTATAACAGAATGACTTTCCCCTCCTTCCCCTTTTCTTTTTCTCTGCTCATCCACTGGCAATTCTCAGTTTTCATTTCATTATCAGATTATCATCAATCTTCAGAGCCATCCTGCTGCATGTGTTATTCCTTCAGCATATATTATTCTTTTTTTTGCAGGTGTCAAGGTGTGCTCTCATCTTTGCCACGACTCTTACACTAGCATTAAATTTATATACTCTGTATTTCAGCAAAACAAAAGTTTTTACTGTTTTTTGTTATACCTGAAAAAAATCTTGTCTTCCTGGGCTCTTTATTGTTCATTTTATTTATTCAGAACTGTGTTTCAAACTATTTAATATTTATCACACCGAAGTATATATGCTTTCAAACCTTAAAAAAAGAGCAATTAAGCTCAAGTCTCAAAAAAGTTTTGATTCAGATATTTCACAGTTCCGAAAGACTAGTTTCCTCTTTGCAAAATGCCACTTACATTAACTATTGATTTTGCTCATTTTTCTTTCTTTAATTCATTTGTCATTCTTATCAATAAATCTCTATTCACTTTCATGAATGATGAGCCATCAAATGTACTGGTAAGTCAGCTAATGTTTACATTGGTAATCTGTTGACTAGAAAAGGATGATCTTTTAGTGAATGCATTAGTAGAATGGGAACATTAAGCTGCTAAAAAAATTGGTATTGCTTAATGTGATACAACCGGGATTTGCTAAGATTCTTTGTTTAGGGGAAAAAAAAAAAAAAAAAAGGAAAAAAGAGTTTTTCAAAGACCAGTAATCTCCCTGAGGTATGTTGTACTGGAAAAGACAACTTTTTTTTAATCTCTGCATGAATACGATTTCTGTCCTGCAGACCTTCAAAATCCAAGTTGGACCACATACCTAACATTTTATGGTGTCATAAATTCAAGCACTATGCAGTGTCCTATAAAATGGAAAAATAGCCTTAAGTAAATCTTAGAAATCTGCACAAGTATATTATTTTTACTGTGCTGTACATAACACATCTTTTCTTTCTCCGTTCCAAAGCTACTTAATCTAAGCTCAAGTAACACCCAGATAGGAGACTACCTCAGCGTCCTGAGTGCTACAGATACAGAACAAGAAATCCTGTTGAGTATTTGGCAAATATCAATTGAGGAAGTTAAATGAATGTGAACATTTAATTCTGCTCTATCATTGGAATTCAGTTCAAGGAGAAAAATAAAAAACATAGATTATGTAAAAGAAACTGGTCAGTCTTGGTCCCCGTTACCGTCAGTCAATAGTGAAGCGTATGGATTAATTCATCTTGTCTTAACGCAGTGCCTAAAATGGTTCTGAAACCATCCTGAAAAAGCCTGGGTTTGTCCATCAATTACAAAGGGACACCTGAGCAACCAGGCGTGCTGAGTGGGATTGTCTAGCACTGGATGAAAAAAATGTCACACCCAATTTAATAAAGTAATTATTCAATGTGCAACCTCATCTACATTCCAATTGTGCCCAGATTGACTTGCTAGACAGTAATTTCTGGGGCCAAAACTGTCACATATAAAATTAAACATCCCAACACTTACTTTTTAACAATTCTTTGCCTGCTCAGTATTAATACTCTCCACTTCTGGATGCCAGATAGCAACAGAGACAAGAAGAGAATTAAGAAAAAAAAAAAAAAAAAGAAGAGTACATTGCACTTTTTACTTATATACACTGGTGGACTTTGCAGTGTTAGGTTAACAGTTGGACTCAATGATCTTAAGGGTCTTTTCCAACCTAAATGATTCTATGATGTTATGATTATTTGCCTGTGGTTTACAAATCCTGTAATTTTTACATATTCAGCATGGGTAGAAAATCCTTTATTGCCCATCAGTTGAACCCTAATAACTCAGCTTGAAATGATAATAATTTTTTTCCCCACACTCTGGTAATTATATCAACTCATGGGAGATACATGGAGCTTTTCTGTCTGACTTTCTCCCTCTTTTTCTCTGCCTCCTTTAGTCCATGATGTCTGAACTACAAACCATGTTGCTTATGCAGACCCAAGCCTGTTGAGAGGAAGAAAACATTCTTTCAGTACATTAGGTGTTTGGTTTTTGCTGTTTTTTTTTTTTTTTTTTGGTTTGGTTTGGTTTTAAGGGGAGTGTTTTCCAGGTTGTATGTGCAATTCTAGAGGCCAACAACAAAACGTTTTACCCAATGTCATCTTAATAGAAAGATTCTTTTGTGTAAAATAAACAGATCAAATGCCTAAATAAGAAAAGTCTTTTAGCATATGCCAGTATCATATTTGCAATAAGTAAACATGTCTCTTGGAATTACTATGGATATTACCCAGGTGTCCAGAAGGCAAGCAGGACAGATTTGAGTTGCAATATCCCTGAACGCCTGTGCAACTCAGAATCCCAGTTCATGTTGCTGAATTTAAGATTTGACCAAATTATGGTGAAAGATCTCTGCTTTTGGCAGCATTTACTGTCTTTTCCCTCGTTAAAACCCTTTCATATTGAGAACAGGCCCGGCATAACTTCAGCAAATAATTTCATAAAAATAACAAAATGATAGTAAATGTCCTTTTTTAGTCATTGTTAATCTTTGTCACACATCGGCTGTCAATCCAGACCCAATCCCTAAATCTAACCCAGGACTCTTATCCCAGTACTCCCACGATAATGAAAAGTAAACTCACAATTTGGAGCAAAAAGCACAGTGAAGTATAACCATTGCCATGAAATTCCAGTAATCAGGGATATTTACTTGCTCTTACTGATCCTGACGTTGCAGGCCAAGCTGTAACAACCGATAGCTGAGACGTCCAGTTTGGTCAGGGCAATGGGAAGCTCTTCAGGAGTGAGAGAGCGTGTAACAGCGTCGTGTGTCCAACCTTGCAGAATGAAGACTGAGAGGGAACAGGCTGGGTGAAAGCAGGAGAAGTGCAATTTAAATGGAAAGCCGGTGAGGGTCAGGATAAAATAGGTAGAAATGCAATATGAAAGAATGTGAGATGGAAGTTAAAAGGTTTTTGGTTTTCAGAGCAATCAGGTTTTGTAACAGTCTCTCAAGAAAAGGAGGAGGGAGAAAGGCCAACTGCCTTCAAAACAGAGCACAATAAGTTTTTGAAGGTAATTATATAGTATCAAGGTTCTGACAAACAGAGCTGGAACGGGATTATTGAGAAGTCTCCTATTCTTAACTTTCCATGTCTTCAAATCAGAGCACCCCAGAGTTATTTAACTGGACTTGGGTGATAAACATGTATATATGGAGTGTGCCTAGCTTATGTCTTGTTAAAAAAACCCCAACAAACACAATGGGAAATGTCCTAGCTGCAATGGAAGTGTAAGCTGCTACCCAACAATGTCATGTATCAGAGCATTATGTGTACTTCCTAGTGCATGTGAGTATACAGTTAATATTCACGGTATATCAAATGGAAAGATGACAGAGAGCAAAGGGCCTCTAAATCAGTGCAATTTCTTCAAAATTATCTCAGAAGGAGAGGATTGATAATGGCCACATTTCCACCCTATTTCTGTTACAGAGATATTTAAGGACCTATTATTCAGTTTTAAAGCAAAACATTGGGACCTGTAATAGGCATTGACTGTGAATATATAGAGACAGAGATTAATTAAAGACAAGCAAGCTGCTTTTAAGGCAAGAAAGGTCCTAAATGCAGCCCTCAAGAAACCTTTGGACATACATGTTTTAACAATCCTTTGGCACATTCCAGCCTGAAATTTCTTGTGAAATATTAGCTGTCTGCTGCATAATAATGTTTGACAACAGTGGTGAGGTATTTTGATGTAACACCCCTTATCTAACAGCTGAAGAACATTTATAGACAATTAATTGAGACTGACCATATGTCTTTGGTGGGAAAGTATTTCTGTCTTGTTTTTAAAATGTGGGATTTCATCTGCATGTCCATACTGTTAAAATACGAACTGAGTCACAAAAGTAATGAGACAGGATCAACCACAGCACTGTTACCGAGTCCAGCTTTAACCTCTGAGCAGCTAAAAATCTCACTGATGCAAAACCCAGCGTAAATATGTTCCCGGCAGAACACGCCACAAGCTTCCCAATTCATACTTCAAAAATGAGCAACAAATGAAATAGAGAAAGCCGGCTTCCTCTAGCCAAACTGCAGTAAAAATACAATTATCAGAAACATCCTGCTGTTTACAGGAAATGGAAATATTTCAGTTTAGAATAGTGTCTGCCAGGGATTGCCATGTCCCCACTCTTCTTGATAAGCCAAACTGCACCTTCCCTTACACATTAAAGTCCTTCAACTTGGAAAGGCCATAATCCAGGGAAAATTTTGGCAGCCAAGATGCACTGCAGGAAGAAAAAAATGAGGAAAATAATAAGCTTTACTGGAGAAAGGGATCTTCAGGTGATGGATCTAGATCTTCCAAATTTGTTGTGTGAAGGAATGATTTTTAAAAATGTAGTTAGTAGTTATTTTTCTTTTAATTAGAAGCCTTTGTTTTGTTTCTAGTGCACAATTTCAATGGAAGATTCTTTTTTTTTTTTATGGTCCTACAAATGAGTTTTCTTTTTGGTTCTGGGTGGAAGGCTTTTATAAACACAAGAGAAATGGGGCCTAAATGTTATAAATTCTTCCAATACTAATTCTTGTTACAGTTTCATCTTTCCCAATATAAATTAAGGGTTGTCACAGTAAACGTACTCCATCTGAAAACAGCTCAGAGCAAATCTGGGTCACTGACTTGTAGAGAGATCTGTTCTCTTTCTGCAGGTTTTTGATATTTTTATAAATAACTATGACTACACTATTGAAAATAGTATATTTCAAACTAATACATGAAAGCTTCAGAAATTAGGAGTAGCCAGATGAAGAAAAACAAGAAAAAATTAAATACAAGATCAATGCTGTACGTAGAAATGGGATCTAATTTAGGTAAATGTAAAATATTCAGCTGTGGAGCACACACTGACAAAGAGCATATATTAAATGAAAGAAGACACTGAAAAAGATTGGAGAGCGCTATAGAAATAAAATAAAACAAAACAAAACAAGACAATGCATGGAAGACTGAAAAAAAAAGAGAGGAAAAAACTAAATAATCTTTTGTATGGAAAGAAATGAAATGGAAAATTACAAAATTTGTTAGCACTAGAATCCTCCTTCCTTCAAAGTCAAGGTCAAACCTACTGTTGATCAGGCCAAGAATGAACTATAAAAACCTCTAGCTATTTATAAAGAATAAATATATAGTAATTTCAGGAGGAGTTTTGATGGGAGATGAGGGAGTTGTGTGGGAGTATCTATTTTAAAGACAGTAATGATCTCTACTATATCAATCACTTTTGCAAGAAAATGTTCTGCTGCCAGCACTGACTTTCAGCTATTTTAGTTTAGACTAAAAATATCACTGTAGAACAATATTCATTATTGCTCTGATCCATGGAGTTTGAAGTTGTCAAACATTTGTTTTCTGTATATTAAACATCTGAAGTTACTGTGAACTCTGGAGAGGGAGGTGCCGTTTTCCTTTGAGGCTGCTGCAGCCTGTTAGAAGAGCAGACATACACACACACAGGCTGTCTTGGTTTTTCTTACTTTCCCTTCTTCAATCTGAAATACCTCATTTAAAACTTAAAATGCATCATCCTCTGTTGCACTCTGTCAGACCCAGGACATTCAGAGGCATGGTTTTATTTGGAAGTTCATTACCCACAACTCTTGCTCACGCATTTTTATGGCTACACTGCAAATAAAGGTCATGATTCAAGTGAGTTTACCATGTAATGTACAAAGAGATAAAACAGAAAACGTGGCAAGTATCCCTTTTATCATCATAAATAATACCTTGATGTTCAGCACCTTTTTTTTTAACTCTATGATGAATTTTTTTCACAATTTGAATCAGGGCCTCACACACTCCTGAGAAATCATTATTCCACTCCCTATTTTGCATGTGGGTAAAGTGAGACAGAGCCAGATTGTCTTTCTTTGCAGAGGTAGTGCCTAAAGCTGAGGAACTCAAAAATGGTTCCTATCTCTTGGGTTTGCATATAATCCCCAGCTGCATCCTTTCTTCCAGTTTGGGTCCTGATGCTCACTATCCTTGCCTCCAGTCCCACTCCCTTCTCATAAGAAGATAAAATAGATAGAAAGACCAGCAGAAAATCATGGAAGGCAAGAATCATGGTCACAGAAGAGCAAGTACAGTTCTTCTAGGTTTTCCCTTTTTATTTCACGCTTCTATCACTATATCACCTACCTTTCATAGTAGCCACCTAGGAATTGGTGCATAGAGAAGATTGAATTTGTGGTAACACAGTTTTGATTCCTACCTGAGACCTGAACAGTACAAATTTTGCCAGTTTTATACAAAGTTTGCCACTTCAAGTGCTATGTAAGTGCACAGAAACTGGAGTTACTTTAGATTTGTATGGTTTAAGGGAGTTGGGAACTGAAAAGAGATCTGGCAAAGTAAATCAAGCTACTCTCTTCTGTGCATAGGAACTGAGAGTCCACCTAAAGCAATATCCTCTTCTGACAGGGATCAGGAAGAGACGCTTAATATACAAAATAAGGCAGCTTGAATCAAAATACATTGAGAGGAGAAGAAACAAGGTGTTTTCTCTTCTACGTTTGCTTCATCTCCTGTGGAAAGAAAACTTTCCTCTTTCTTTTCTGTGCATCATTGTGCATGCACAGGTGCCGACATACAGACATTGGTGTCAGGTGATGCATTTCAAATTACTAAGGATAGTAGACATGAATATAGAACATATTATGATATTTTGAAGGATATATTGAGGTGGATATTTTGTTGGTGATTGTTAACAAGGCCTGAAAAAGTGTATCTGTTTTGGTATTAACTGCTATTTTAATTTCAGTTGTGCCAGGTAGGCCTGATATAATAATATAAATCTGTTTTAACTTGGATCCTACATGAGAAGAAATCAGTCTAGTTTTAATACCAGAAGGCTTACTGGAGTAAGAGGCTGTAAGTGCAAAATGGCAAATAAGTCTGAACCACCTGTGTTGTCTTGTGGTGATCAAAACCGTGGTGAAGTATACATGTGGTCAACAAACAAGCAGCATTTCCAGATGGCAAGCACTAGCTTTAGGCCCCCGGTCTCACAGAAATGAACTTATCTGAAGGATGCTTTGCTAGGGAAGGTAAGAAAACTTACATCCAGAGTTTGTAGCCCTCTCCTCTTTTCCCCTTCCCCTTCCATTATGTCTGCCCAGTTAAGTGTGTGATGTCCTACATGTTGGGGCATAGACAAATTACTCACTTTGGTCTAAATATTAGAACCTTAGGACCCACACAGCACTCTCCTAGGAATGCCTGGTACAATTTACTATCTTGATTTACATGTTTTATATTCCTGACTTGGCTTCAAGTGGTCTGAAGACCGTTTGGTCCCGCACTGCACTCAAAACACAGTCAAGCATCAGTGCAGCTGCTTGCAGGGCCCAGGATGAAGGCTTCCTAAAAAAAGTAGGAGAAAACAATAATAATAAACTAACCTATTAGACAAAGGTGCAATCCAGCATGAAATGTGAAAAACATTTCCTTTCCCTGTCTGCAGCACAGATGGGTATGCACATTCATACATGAAAGAGAGGAATGGCATTGACTCCACACATGGTTGAACACCCATCGGATATAGCATTTCACAGTCACGGCTCAAGGCCACTGAATGGGAATACACAGAAACTATCAAAGAAGAGAACTAGTCCCGAACAGTGGCAGATGAAGGATCTGTCCCTCAGTCTACCATGAGCTTCTTAAGCCATCTGTCTGCCCAGATCCTGTCCAGTAGGATACGCTCTTGCACAGTTTCTCAGGTCAAAATAGCTTTCCCTCTATTTGCTTGGAACAGAACCTCTTCCACAGAGTTCTTTTTGGTTTCTGTGGGGTCACTCAAGGAGTAAGTTGTCACTCAGTTTGCCAAAGGTGTCAAACGCTGGCTCAGACTCTACAAAGAAAACACCTGAAAACAAGGAGATCCATTATCTGGCAGTCTCCATCCCAGTCTTGTGCAATACCTTCTACTTTTATGCAACATTGGTGCTTTATGTGTTGTTAGGAACAGTGCTCTGCTTTTCTTTGAATCAAGTAAGAGAAGATATGAAAGTTCATGCTGAAGGTGAAACTCATTCAAGCATGAAGAATAAAATAGAGGTGTGTCTGTGCTTTGAAAAGCAAAATGACTTAAGCACACACACACTCATATGGAATGAACTGTTCTAATCAAAAAACTACCCTAGAAACAGAATAGCTCTTTCTGCTCAATGCACTGAGGAGGCTTGTAATTTCGTGTAAGTTTAAGTCAGTTTTTAAATCTTGCATTAAATAATGAAGGCAGTGGGAGGGGGAGTCTGTGCACGAGCGCTTCATGTCCCTCCTTAGATTTCAATTCAGTGATGATCCATTCAATTTGTAGGCTGGAATGGTTTTCTTCAAAGATTAAAAGATCTTGAAGCAAATGGTAACATCAAAAGTGAGCCTGATGTTATGTAAAATGGACTGGATCAGGATGTTCTTAACACTCAGGTAATTCTGAGAATCAGAAAAGACATTAATCTAGTTGCTGTGAAGAGGATCAATGATTGTTTCTTTACCTTCATACCTATTCTCTCTGATTTCTAGCAGACCACTTAGTTCCAGTCCCTGCAAGGTATGTCAGCACTTGGTTCCTGTTGGAATACATTAAAGCCAATAGGAATTAGATGCAAAAATGATCTTGAAGACCTGGGTCTTCTCTGCCCCTGAATAGCAGGATGGTAACTCCCAGCCCCACTGAGGCATGCCAGAGACTGTGATGCTCTGGGGTCTTGTGGGGAGCCAGATTTTGCAGAATACCAGGTCAATGGGCAGATGACATACAGAAAGATGCATGAATTACACAAAATAAAGGTAAAGGGGTAAAAGAATGCCCATCAGGGTATGCGTGTGTGTTCAGTATTTTCTATTTCAAAATTTTGCCTGGAGACAGCAGTGAGGGCCTACCCTTTTCCAAGGGGGTTACCTTCCTCTTCAGATAAGTCACAATTGTTTAAAAGCACCCTTATTTAAATAAAAGTCCTTATGTAGCACTCATCTTTATGGATGGAGCACCCTCAGATAATTATCTACAAAACTAATGTAGAGATGGGGAAAATGAGGAACAGAGAACTGTTAGAAGAGACAAGTCAAGCTTTGAGGAAACAGATGGATGTTGCCAAGGAAAATTAGGTCAATATATTCACATATATGTATGTCTGTGTCTGTGTGTATATGTACCTGTATGTATATGTATAAATTTACCATATATGTGTGTATGTTTGTGTTTATATATATAAATGCAGCTATAGATATATAAACCACATTGCTGCTAAATTATAGTTTTTCTTACAGATGACTTTTGGGTTATACACACTTAAAATATTGTAATTCCACCATTGAGAATTGTATGAATGTCATTATTTAGAATCATAAAACAATTCATGGGAAGTGACCTCTGTAAGTCTCTAGTCCAACCTCCTGCTCGTGATAGTATTAACTACAGGGTTAGTTCAGGCTGCTCAGGGTTTTACTAGTCCAGTCCTGAAAATCCTCAAGGTTGGAGACTGTAAATCCTCTCTGGGCAACCTGTTCCTCTTCTTGACTGTCCTCACTGGGGGAAAGTTCCTTCCTATACCCTGTTGGAATTTCTCCTGGTTTAATGTCTGCATTTGTGAATGTATTTTGTTCTCTTGAATTTCAGGAGGCTCCTGTCAATCAGTTTTTCTAGCTTGTCCATATCCCTTTGAAGGAGAGCCTTGCCCTTTAGCATCTTGACTGCACCCCCTCAGTTTGCTGTCATCCACAAATTTGATTTCAGGAGTTCAGTCTTAAAAGTAAGCAATGTCTGTAGCAGGCCTGGGTCATATAACCTGCATAAACACAGCCTTGCATAATCCTTTCATTCTACGGATATTCTTCAGAGGAATTGGTTAATTTCTACAACCAGTGGAATATGTTCATATTTTTGCCTCAAGCAAGTCTACATTTGCAACATCCTATTTCTCTGAAGTTTAGAGAACCTTGTGGGTTTGTTTTTTCTTTTTTTAGGGTTTTTTTTTTTAGGTTTTTTTTTTTTTTTTGCTTTGCTTTTGTGTTATTTTTGTCTACGTGTCACCCCACTCCCTACCCCTAATTTTCTTAAAAAAGATAATCAGCATACGCTGATATACTGGCTAATTTATAACTCTTGATAAATTAAATCCCTGGCATGTCCACAAGAGAGTAGCGGGAAGAACATTTCAAATATTTTACCATTTGATGTCATTTGCCTGGGTATGGATGAGCTATCTTTTAAGGAACATAGGTGTTACAGAGACACTCTACGTGGCTCAGAGTCAAACTGAGTTGTAGAGGACACAAAATAATAGATGTCACTTCTCTCCAACATAATTTTGCCTGCAAATTGCAACATGCCATTTTCCTGAGGAAAAGGAGATGAAAAACAAAGCCTTTTGGAGGCAATTCAACCTCTGTCAACACTTTGTCCTGAATACTTAGTTGCGTCAATGAGGGCACCAGTTTTAAGGTGCTGTGCAGGTACATTGCCATGAGAGTGATTCATCTAACAGTGTTTTAAAATTTCAGTATTAAATTTAAGTGAGCTTTCTATATTTCCTTTTAATCCTTGAAGAGAAATAACTCCATGCAGAAGGATCAGACAGGGGTCAACAGGTTGAAAAGCAGGTTGGCAAAAAAGTCCCTCGGAGTCCTGGTGGATGATGAGTTGACCATGAGCCTGCAATGTGCCCTTGGGGCAAGAAAAGACCAACAGTGTCTTGGGCTGCACTAGGAGAAGCTCTGGTGAGACACACCTGGAGTGCTGGGTCCAGGGCTGGGCACGCAGTGCAAGAGAGACAGGGACATACTGGAGTTAGTCCAGTGAAGGACCGTAAAGATGATAAAGGGATAGGAACATCTGACCTACAGGGACAGGCTGAGAGAGCTGGAATAGTTCGGCTTGGAGAAGAGAAGGCTCGGGGGGCTCTATCAATGTATATAAATAAATATCTGATGGGGGAAGTAAAGTCAGAGCAAGCGTCTTCTCAGTGGTGCCCAGTGACAGGACAAGAGCTAATGGGCAGAAACTGAAATACAGGAAATTTAGTTTAAGCATAAGAAAAATCTTCTGCAGTGTGAGAGTGGTTGAACAGTGGAACAGGTTGCCCAAGGATGTTGTGGTGTCTCCATCCCTGGAGATGTTCAAAACCGAACTGGACACGGTTCTTCTCTAGCTGACCCTCTGGTCAAAGGAGATAGGAGGATAGGACTAAATGATCTCTGGAGATCCCTGCCAAATTCAGCAATTCTGTGTGATTCTGTTTGCAATTATATTTGAGTCACCACTCTGGAAAAGCACAACTTTCCAACACTCATAGACTTTCAGGTCTCTATAACTGAGTGAGACAAATCCCATTCAACAATAATGAGAAGAATCCCCTCCAACAGGACTTGCTTTCTAAACAAAGAATAAAGTACAGTGGGAGGACACTAACAAACAAAATTAATAGTGAGAAAGACATGTCTCGTTTGGAAAGCAGTGCTCATCACATACCAATTTTTCAAGTATTTAATGTATTTTTTTCATCACCTGTGACTGTATTCCAACAATGAATATGAGCTTTCTTTAAAATAAAAAATGCAGAAGCAGATACTTGCTTTTATTATATTACAGCAAACATCTATCATCATCTCCCTGAGGGAAAAGGTTCAGAATGTGTTTCGTTATTCACTTTAATATTTTCAGCCAATAAAGTAACTGAAACTAGAACAAAATGACTGACACAAGCTGAAAATGTAATTAAGTATCTTGCAAAATTATTGAGTTTGTCCCCCAGTAAAGAAAAATTCTTGTAGACAGAGTTGACTTCCTTAGATTTCTGCTCTAATTTTGCAGAACTATACATGAATATTAAAAATTCAAACTGTTGGGGTACTTTTGATCACTTTCCACTCAAGTAAGCAGGAGAGAATGAAACAAAGTTCCCTCAACATAAATTTATTTTAAAATCTTACAAAATGTTCAAACTCAAGTTGCTTTAGATCCGCAGATCTGACATAATCTGGATCAGAGAGTGATGACTCTCTCCAGTCCTCAGCATCACCTTTGCAGACACCTCAAGTGCGGGTAGGCAAATGTTGCCTTATGTCCTCATTCTTCAGGGGCAGAGCCATGGCTGCTGATATAACCACTATTATTTCTCAAGCTATCAAAAAAAGAATGCCAGAAAGAGATATTCTGGGGGAAAACATTCAAAGAAGCGGACTGGAAAATTTCTGAAGAACTCTTAGAAAGCTCAGCAGAGACAGTCGTCTTGGTCACTTGTGTTCTTCAGATCAAATCAAGGTATTGTTTGCCATCTGCTGAAACTGGTTTTCACCATTCGGTAGAGGATGAAAGCCATTCACTTTCTTTCCTTTGCTCTCAATAGCTTACAATATACTCTTTCAGCATAGGAAACACAAAGGAAATACTAAAATAAATCATACTGATAACTTCAAGAATCCAACATAAAACTGGAAAGTTAAGAAATAAAGTACTCTTCTCTGCATTTCCCTTGGCAGTCTGTCAACACAACCACACTATTTTTCATGCAATATATTGGTTCATGAAGTTTTACAGTCCAGAAAAAGATGAACCTTCATAAGTGAAGAAAAAATGTATCTCACCTTAAAAAAAAAAAAAAGTCTTAAAAATACCCCAAAAGCAAAATCCAAACAAAACAAAAAAAAATTCTCCCCCTTCAAAAAACCCCACAACCAATATTGAAATTAGTATCCTTGCAACAGAGGAAGTATGTAGAAACTGAACTGTAAGGACAAAATTGATTTCACCTTACTTTAGTAATCTGAAAATTACATGCCTTGGCCATTTTAAATCACCTACTCTTCCTGTGTAGACAAAGAAAAGAAAGAGACACCCTTTGCAAAGATAAGGTCATCTCTTTTCAGGGACAAACCACTTTCTCTTAGTTTTTTAGCCATTTCAGTTATTATTAAAAATTTCTCATCAATTACTCAGAAAATTGGGCTTCATAAGGGTTTGAGTAAATAAAACAAAAGCTCTGAATCTATGATTTTCTGCTGTACAGATCATCTACAGGGCAGTACCTTATGTGAGAGGAGAGAGAGCAGATGGTGGAAGGGACACAAAGGACATTGAGATCTCTGAGCAGGGACCAGGTGGAACTTCTGCAGATACAGACCTGAATAAATAAATACTCAACTAATGGACAATCCTTACTTTTTCTATTGAAAGGGGGTGCTGACATCCGTGGAAAGCATCCAGTAGAACACTTTTCATCAAAAGAGAAAATTTGAATCAAATCCAAACATTTCATGGAACTACACAGACTTGGCAAAAAGTGAAATGCAAGGAGAAAATGGTAAAGGCAATCATTTTGGATCAACCATTTCTACAATGTCAAAGTATTTATGTTTCATTTTAACTGTTACCTTGTGTTTCTTTTTTTTTTACATATAAACCTATATACTGTATATATTTTATACAGATTGTATATTATTTTTATGTCTTATTAATATAAATAATGTTTTGAACACTGTAATGATTCTGGATGACAATGTTAGGGACTTTTTGTTGCATTTAAAATGTACAATAGTCTTCTTTTTCTTCTTCAAAAAACCTCTAGAAAATGGAAATAGAAAATCATTGTTTCCACCTAGTTCTTATGTAAAAACTCAACTATGACTTAAGAGTGCTAAGTACAGAGCACTTTAAAACACAGACAAAAATGGATTACACGGCATTTCATTCCATTACTGCTGGAGTAGTCTTTATTTTTAGCAGCCACAGAGACATTTCCACATCCCTAACAAGCACTAAAAGCAGCTGTGATAGAACACAGGCTGAAGACATTTTAACCCAAAAATACGTGTAGCTACCTCACAGTTTTATCTTTGTTTCTCTAATATACTTGCTTTCTTTTAGTTCCTAAAAAGGAAGGAGCTTTTTGTAGAGCTGAACAGAGTGTAGAAACTTCTGCTTGAAAAAAAATCATGCCTATTTTTGACTCCTGTTTTTACCTGCTCTTGTTCAGTTGCTTTTTTTTTTTTTTTCCCCTTGTTTAGGGTGAAAAGTCTGTCTCCCTTCAGTTTTGGCAAGAAGAGCATCAGGTAGTCCACGATGACCCTGGGCGACAGGCTGCGCCCTCCCATAGCACAGCCAGGGGACAGCTCATGTACTCCGGCTGTCACAGATGATAAGGCAGAGTCATGCAGAGTTGGATGGAGGTATAAGCAGTCATAAAGTACAGCATTCCAAGTAGAGAGATTTATGCTTATTTAACCCCTCAAAAGCCATTTTTTGCTTTCTTTTTTAGAATCTAAATGGATTTATTTAAAAAAAAAAAGGTATGTAAAATGTTTCTTCTGTTATTATTTCAACACCTACCTTTCCCTTTCCCTTCCTACTACCTACCACTTCGACACTTGACACTCCTGCTTATTTAATATAAATTTTTAAATAGTTTCCACTCCAGAAGGCAGCAATAAAAAAAAAAAAAAGAGTAGTTCTACCTGCATTTTTTCAACAGTTGATGAAGAACAAAGTGAAAAATGTCTCTAAAAAACACAGCTTGCATTGAGATAGACATAGGTTTCTTATTTTTTTTATTACATCTTCCAGGGTAAATACATCAAGTTTGCTTTATTAGTATAGCTGTCGCAGCAGTGGCAGTGAACCAATCTCAGATGAATTGTTCTTGTCACTTTTGGTTTTCTACACAAAAGTTTTGAAGTTTGTGGTAGCAGAGTGAGGAATTTGTTGACTCTGAACTTGTATGTGGGCAGAAGAAAAGTCATCCTTAGCTTAAGTGTTTTCCACCTGCTCCTTCATGACCGACCAGCTGTTGATATGGTCCCTTCAAGTCTGATATTCCTACCACATCTCCCGCTGTTAGGATGAAGGGCTCATGCCCGCGGTCACAGAGGAGCGCTGAGGCAAACGGCAGGCAGAGGAGCATCGATCGCCCAGGCAGAGCCAAGGCACCCCCTGCCCTGGCTGTTAGCAGGGCTCTTGGGTGAAGGGCAGCCCGCGGTGCCGAGTGGCACCCATCGCCATGAGCCGTCCAAGAGGCTCCCTGGAACATCCCCCAGTCTCAGAGAAGGGTACCGGGGAGGTGGGTGTGGGGCTTGTTATGGGATTCAGGGAAAAAAACATCTTGGGATTGTGCAAGGCTTTATCAGATGTTTAGGGGAGGAATGAAGGTGGGGAGAGGCAGGGATAGAGATGGTCTGGGGTGGCACGGAAACTGAATTACTGGGGGGGGTTCAGGTATTTCCTTAATGTCAAAAGATAGTGTTGTAGTTCACCTGAGCTCTGTTTTTATAGCATGGAAATGAGAGCACATTTCATTCCTTGATTCATGGCAGGCACGTTTGTGGGTGGGAGAAGAAATATTTGAACGTACAAACCTTTCCGGGATAGTGTTGAAGGAGAGGTTCAGATGAAGAGGAGCAAAATTAGACATGGTTCACATGCATAACGATTTGGAGCCGATTGTCTGGAGTCAGGTTTACCTTGCCAACAGCTTCTGGATGTTTTCCTGAAGAGAACTTGCTGGCTTGTTCAGGCGGGGAGCCCAGGAGCCGGTGTACGGTGTCGATGAGCCTGTGACTCAGACCCACAAGGAAGCAGAGCAGAAGGAGAGGGTCAGCCCATCCGCATGATTTCCTGTAGGTCGCCTAAAAACAGTCCTGAAAAGGGAATTGAATGGGAAGGCTGCAGGATGTATGCTGACATAATAACCACTGAAAAGCCTTATTATACACTGTAGATGTCTGAAATTATTCTAAATCACAGTTCTAATCACTGCACATATAAATGATTTACTGCAGTGTGACAGTGTTCTATATTAAGCCATGACAAGAGGATCCTTATTTCTCTTTGATTTTATTTACAAGGCACAGAAGAGCAGAATTCAAATTTTATTAGCAACTTATACACAACTTTCCTGTTTACTGACTTTCCTGGAAATACAGAGCACTGAACAGTCTGTGGAAATGCCTTTGGAGCTGCACTGGAGACACTGGATTTTTGAAAAGAAAGTCCTGGCAGTTTTTGTGTGGAAAAGGTACATTCCTTTGAATGACTGTGCCTCCCTGGGAACTGGTAAGGAATTAAGTTCTAGGAAGTAATTCAAATCTGACCTAATATTGTGGATAATATATTTCTATAGCCAACATTTTGTTCAGTGAATTCTATGAAAAGAACCTATGAGCTTATTGGGGACCTCTTCAGTGACACACTGGGGAAAGAGCTACGAAATGCAAGAGTCCATGTGAATTTAACCCCATTATGATGGTAGCTAACTTCTATTTCTGTCTCTCCCAATGGAGATGTTAAGAAATTAAGTCTTGCATGGAACAAGCTACCTTTTCTCTCCCCTTCACAGTGAAAACCTTAATACAGGTGAATCTAGATATTTTCAAAGAACTGAAGGCCAGCCCCATAAATCAGAAGTCCAAGCACAAACGTTCAAGCAATTCCTTGAGACAAAAATGTAGTAAGGTTAGGAGTGAACAAGGGAGCTACAACCATACCTCTCCAAGTTGTTACTGGATGAGACTCCCACACACAGTGTCAACAGCACTGCAGTACTGACTGTTTTATAAGAGTTAATTGAAAGGGATGGGTGGAAGGTAGTGAGGAAGAAAAGAAAAACTTTGCTGGTGTTTCTGGGACTAGACTCTGCAGGTTTTGAGGGAAGACTAGTGAGAAGGCAAACACATCCTCTGGAGTCATGGAGGAAACAGGGACAAGAGATAGGCTCTTCTTTCTTTCTGTAGAAGTCAAAGTTTGAAGTGCATAATCAAGTCTGGTTGAAAAGCACTTATAATACACGCTGAAATTCTGGACTTGTGAAGTAATCAGTAACATTTTGTTTTACTTTAATAGAAGAGCGTCTCCTCCTAGCATTTTCCTTTTTTTGTTTTTTTGAGGGCTTGTTCAAGGACTTTGAGTGTCAGGAGTCATCAATCTGCCAATACTATAATCAAATTGTATTAAAAAAGTCTTTTTTTTTTTTCCTCTCTACAAATAAAGGTAATAAAGAAACAGAATGTTAAAACATTGATAGATGCTTAGGTTCTGACCTCTTATTTCCTTTTTTTTTTATTAACTATGTGAAAAATTATTTTGGTATCTGAAAAATATGAATACTCAAGAGGCTGCCTGGAATAGTTAATACCTTCCAAGTGCAAGCAGTATTATTTGTTCCTTTCCTTAAAGATGAATGAACAAAGCAAGCAAACAAACAAGTAAGCAAACAAATGAAAACTGGGGTTCTTTTGAAAAAAAACCCAAAGGATATGAGAAGTCATAAGGAAATCTTGCTGTGTGATATACCTGTTTCACCATGGGTGGTAAACCTTGTGGTCATAAATTAAAATGCATTTCAGGAAAACAAGGTGAGCATAGAGAGCTTCTAATTAAAGCTCCTGAGTGGAAAGTTTATTTCATGCCTTTCTTATTACAAGTTCAGGGTAGAGTATCGTGCTGCTAGATATGTTATATATACCTTTGTATAGCTTTTTGGTGTTTATTGGATGGGAACCCAAGGAAAAAAAAAAGAATAAATAAAATTTGGGGATGGGATGCAGGGGAAATGGATTTGCATGGAAATAGGCCAAGACAGGCTTAGTGAAGTGAGCTGAGGTCAGTGGGGTTGAGGGAATAGAGAGGAAAATAATATTGGAGCCACTAGAAAGGACTACATTCTCCTTAGGATTTTGAGGTGAGGGAAATGCAGGTACAAATATGAAAGAAAAAGAAAAAAGGAAGCCTTAGGAAAAAGGGTTGAAAACCTGAGTGGGTTAAGATAGATCTGCTGAGGGAAGGATGTCTCCATAGAGACCATTCCAATCTGATATGGCAAGTTTGGATTTAAAGATGGAGAGAAGCCTGTGGAGGTAGAGTTGGTTAAAACTCCCCCACCTTTTGTATGCTCCTTTGTCAGCCTGCTGCGTCTGGATCTGAGCCAACTGTGAAGCACTGAACTGCTTATTACAACATCTGAGCTGTGTTTTCATCAATTCCTTTGCATCAAGCAATCTTCATCAAGTCTGAGGCCTCTTCCAGCCCTATTTGGAGAAGAACTCCTGAGCACTTCAGTCAGTCTGGGGCTTGTTGTGATCTCCCCGGGGAGGACCCTGAGCAGATTGAGGTCAGCTCCAGTGATCACTGCTCTCTACAAGCTGAGGCTCTGGAATTGTCACCTCATGGCAGCGGCACTAGTTTCAGTCCAAACCACATTTGCTTATGTCTTGGTAGAGCTCTAATGCTTTAACTTAATGAAATATAAATAGTTCTTCATAGTTTTCATTAGCCACTTGTATTCTTGCTATTCAGCAAGTCGTATTTGCCTTGTTATAACTGCAGAGCCTCAGTAAATATAGAGAAAGAACTGGGGAATGGCAAGAAGCTTTGGTAAGGCCCTCTTCTTGAGAGACTATGGAAGGGAACTGATTTGTTTCTATCACGGAGGTGTGCAGACAGTTTCACTGTGTCTTGATCCAATTATGAAAGCAAAATGAGAACTAAAGCCCCATTTACTCAGAATCAGAGATCTGTACTCTAATTCTGACTAATTCTGTCAAGTGCCTTTTGACAGCTAGAGGAATTACTGCAGTTTGTTCACTTTTACACTGGACAACACTCAGTCCTCTAGAAAAATGTTGTACTGTTTACTTGGATAAAATTCTGAAGTTCCTGGGAAATTGAGTAGTTCCTAGCTATTCAAATTGGGCCATGGCACAAGATCAAGACATAGTGTGTGATACTCGACGCCATTTACATTTACCATGCTACTTGGAGTGATTTCTCTTCTATGTCCACCAATGTCCCAGACCAAATGGTAGTTGGGTATCGTTATCCTGCTCATAGGGAGGTGGAGGGGAGGTGAATATTTAGTCAAAAAAATGCCTAGGTGTCCACACATACTTAATTATGTTCACCTGTAACCTGCAGACAAATTGTTTGCTTTTTTATCATCACAGACTTCCCAGACACCTGAATCCTTTTCCTGGTAAAGTCAAACTTGTTTTTCCCCTGATTCTAGTAGCAATCAAAGAACTTATTTTCTCTCTGAGATCAAGAAATAGGGAGTAGGATATTGGTCTAGTATATTTTGACTGTGTTTAAATGAAAAATGAAAGATTAACATGCAAATGTCATTGTTTGACCTTCCTTAATAGGCAAAGTCATAGATATATTTTGCACACTAATGTGTTTGATTTTCTACATTAATTTCACTTCCCTGTCTCAAAAGAATATTTGTTCATTGCTTATTGTTGCAATACCCTGAATTAATTCTACCTTTTCTTGTCAAGAATACCGCATTTACTGAAATTACTCTTGCTTCCATTATTCAAACTACTTTGGATGGTAAAGAAACATTAACAATAAATAAATAGTTGGTTGCACTGAGAGAAGCACTACAGAAGTTCCTGGGCAGGTTTTTGTCACATTAAATTACCAACTGGATAACTAACCCACAGGTAACAGAGAAATGACTGCAGAATACTTTGGTTTAGATTGCAGGGCTTGTATTAATAAACTTCTATTTATTTTGCCTCTAAACAAGGGTATAGTATTCTTTATAAAAAAGAAGGAATAAACCAAAATTAGCATCTAGTTGTCACCTTGAGCAAGATGATATTAATATTAGTAGTTCCTAGTTTCCTTTGCTTTATATGGATGTGCACTTGCCTTTGAGGCAGATGAGGGATCAAACTTAAAACAGATTATGAAGCAAAAAGGAAAATGGCTAATTTATATATAAGTCAGAGAAATATCTTTGAAGAAGAGTTCGTTACTCACAGTTTTAACTCAACTTAGATGAACTTGCTGATATTGCAATCTTCATCCATCTAAATCCAGGGAAGAGGGTGGGATTAAAAAAAAAGAACTGTTCAATGTTCTTTACAACTGCTTTGTTTTGTTTAGAAGTGACAACACTTGTTACTGCTCCCCTTATAAATCACTTTACACATTAGCATAGCACGACCAAATTGCTTCTCATTTCTCTCTGAGAATCATTAGTAACTCTCCAAATCTCAGATAATGATATCTTAGATTTTTTTAAACAGCACCTGTGTCACTTTTAAAGCTTTCCAGAAACTGTTTTGGGGGAAAAAAAATAGGACAACTTTTCAAGTCTCATTTGCATATGATTCCCATAAGCTTGTTCTCCAAGTATTCAGTTGAACTACAGCAAGAAAATGCCTTAACTCGCAAAGCTTTATTAGCACTCTCCTTCCAGTTGTCAGAGCAATAACACTATCTATAGTGTTACATGTTCCTGTACACTAAAGATTTCTTTCTGCCTTCCTGCATTTCAGGTTTTTTTGGTTTAAGTTTTGCAGTGGAAAGAAATCTTTCTGCTTTAAAGCTCTCCTGGCTTTTATACTGCTCTCCTTAAATCTAGCTTCTGTTTCTGAAAACTTGGAAAAATCCCTTTGGTTGCTGAGCTCATACAACAAAATATAAATGTATAGCTAATTACAAGGATATATAAATGCTAGTAGGGCATCTAAATTTCTGGTTGGTTTTGATTGACTGAATTGCGAACATACCTACATTCTACTTGTAGTTTACTTTGGAAAGTACTGTACTTACACACCCATCAGTGTAATTATTTGTATAATCATGTTCAGCTCTCCACAGTCAAAAGGAATCAGCTTGGAAAAGAGATCTTATGGAAAATATTAATGCTAATGGCATCAATTTGAATAAAACTGGTTAAGGAACAATTTGCACAAGCAGTGGAAAGGGCAAAAACTTTTGGCCACAGGGGCCGAAAAACAGCTGGAATCAGGATGGGGAAAGAATGAGCTTCATCATATCTGATTTTAACATCATTTAATCTTCTGCTAATCCAAGGGTCTATAAAATAAACTTTAAACTAATATGAGTGAAACCCCAAAAATTTTATTTCAAAGAGATTACACAAAAAGTGTTAATTCTAATTCCAGGAACTCTTTCTTTAGGTATCTCCAACCAAATACCCCTTAAACAAACACATAAACATAAAAAAAATCATATTATTTAAAAAAATATTTAAGCACTTAGAAACAGATTGTAGAAAGCATTCTTTCCATTCTAGCTGCTTTTCACCACTTACATTATGATGGGAAGACTGTAGTGACATTCTCTATCTATAAAAAATATCTTAGAGAAACCTTAATCAATATCTATGAGATGTTTTGAAACACTTAGATGAAAGGTACTATAAAACTAAAAGGTGTTATCCTTACTTTGACACTAATATTTACCTTTAAGCCTGGACTTTCAGCATAGTTTTCAATCTCTGTTCCCATTTAAGGAAAGCAATTATGCACAACTTTCTAGTGGGGAAGAAACAGAGCTAATGTTCTCCATTTACCATTCTTGTTTGTTATACACTGTTCGGTATTAACATCTTGACCTTCTCAGGAGAGCCACAGATACATAATGCATCAGAATAATATCTGGTATGCTACTGTGCAATTAAGTTCATTGTAAGGGGGAATAAATAATACTTTTGAGAGAGAAAAAGCAGGTGCTTGAATGGCCTGAAGAACATACCACTGAACGTGCTAACAATTTCTTCTTGTCCCTTTCAACCCATCCACAATGAAAAAAATAAAGTATTTTATACACAGACACAATGTACAAAGAAAAAGTAAGACCAGGAATATTTTACAATCTCAGTTCACTTGAGAATAAGGAAGAAATGGGTGTGGTGGCAAGAACAAATGGTTCAGCTAGGTTTTCTGATTTCTGCCAGTGTTTTCTTACAGAATTATTTGACTACTCTGTGCTCCAGGTTTCCTACCTGAACAACAGAGAAATCAATCTTCACCCTCCTGGCAGCCGTTTTATGAAGCTGATTTGGCATTTACAATATGCCCATCTATGGGAGGTTTTTTAAATGAAATATATGTCTTCTCTTGTTTCTGACTCATTTTGTTAATGCATTAGTGTTTCATCTCTGAATTCTGTGGTTTAACTAGAATAACCTTGCATCAATTTGCAGTCCAATACGGTTTTAGTTACGCTAGTTTTCAAGCTGCTTGAAGTATGCACAGGGGTTTATCAGGATTCACAATTCATCTAACAGAGACAAGCTGAACTCCTTGGTGGTTTAGGATGACTGTCACAGTTAAACATAATCTTGTCTAAGCCCTCCTGCTTTTGTCCTCAGCTTTGTCACACAGGCTCTGTCAAGATCATCCTCTCCTCTATTAATCTGCCATTTCACAGCAACATTTGCCAAATCCAGTTGATTTTCCTCACCTCAAAAATTTCTACATTCGATCCATCTCTACAGCTCCGCTAAGCCCAGTTGTAGATGTTTGTTGTCCCTTGTCGCTGCTGGTTCAAGCTTTAATGCTCTTTAATGTCATTAGCCCTCATAGCACTTTCAGAGGACTTTACTTCTAATAAAACACTGCAGTATCATTTCTGACTCTCTGGCTTGACGAGCCACCCATGGAGGTGAGCAAACACCACTGTGATGGATTTCATGTCATTCAAGCTTCTTTCTTTCACCTTTTGTTATGAGTTCAAAGCATGCCACCTGCACCCCCTTGCCTTCCAGCCTTCCTCCGATTTCATTCTCACCATTTCTCCTCTTTCTCCCTCTCTTTGCCTACACAGCTCTCAAGGCCTGGAGTGAAATGGGGCTGGAAAGGAAAAGAGAAGCGGTGGGGAAAGGGACTGAGCAGTCAGCTACAACTCAAGGGTATGAATGTGCTGCACAATGAGTAATGCTAACACTCTTAAATCCACCGTTGGAGTAATAAACCATGATAGTTTCCAAGTGACTACCTTCTCTTCACTAAAATTATGACTAAAAGACAAGAAAAGCAATCAAATCCATATATTTTTCCGTGTTTATCAGCTAGCATCTCTGCAGGTCTTTTTGCTAGCCCCAAAAAACACTGCCCAGTTTTGAATCACTTTATCTTCTCTGCCCAGAGAGGGAAAGAAAACGCAGGTTTCCATGCAACAAAGGAAGGCAGAGAGGGGTAGTTTGAATCCTGGCTGCAAGGAATTAATAAAGCATTCATAAAAACTTTCAGTGTTGTAATCTAACTCCATACACATAGCGTATATCAAAGAAATAAGAGAGACTCATGTGGTTCATGGTAAGTAAGTCAGAGGAGCTGGATGTAATGTTTCTTGGATGGCTCCCACAGCAGTGAGAGTTTTGAAAAACTTTAAAGCGTGTGAGCAAATGTGACTTTTCTTCCGCTGACTGGCACCTTGCAGCCAGCGATGTAGCTATGGGGTTGATCAGAGTAGTTGCTGCTCTGGGGAAAACTGCAGGATGGTGAACATATTTTTAGGTATTTAAAAGATATAACAATGTAGAGGGAGCGTGTCTCTAAGTAGGACTTGTGGCAGTCATTTTACTGCAGAGAGCTTTTCAGGAAGAGCTGCCTTTCACTGAGAAACACCAAATCACAAATGCAAAGCCGCTCCCACTCTTATTGCCAGCTACTTCATTCTGCTGCACTTCTTTTGAGGATTATATGAGATGCTCTTCACGACGCTGGCAAAAGCAACAGACCATGGCTCTGGACACTGTGGGAGATCCTACTTTTTTTTTGGCTTCTGTTTGTCGTCTCATTAGACTGCAGCAAATAAGCTGTTGTACCATTCACTGTCATACAAATCCCCATCTTTAGTCCATGTATCATGACAGGGCCTGGTTTCTTGAACACATGCTTCTTGGGCAGCCTGGGGGCATAAATATCCAGAAAGCCTGCAAAGTTGTAAATGCCAAACACCCCACAGCTTGTCAGGAAGTTAATAGATTTAGAGGAAGGGGTAGAAATAGCATGACTAAAATTTTGTGAGATTTAGTTAGCAACGCCACGACACTGACCTTGCAATAACACGTCGAATCACTCACAATTGGATGGGAGAGAGGGATCTATAGACTATAACTACAGGAGTAAATAATTAAAAATACCTTTCTCTGGCCTTGAAAATGAGTAACATATCATGGCTCACATATAGATAACTGAATTCAGTTCTTCCCCCCCAAACAAATGTGGTCACATCATCCATCCTGCTTGCTGGGAACAGCTCCAGGACTGTGCTGCTCCTTAGATCGTGACTGGGTATGGCCTGAGCAGAAGCTGGTTTGTACAGGACAAAGCCATCCCAAGAAGAGGGATAAGAAACTAATAGCATTGGCTATCATATGGCCACGCTCCAGCCTAACCCCGAAGCCTAACCCTAAAACCTTGCCCTATTTAGTGTGCTAGTTTAGCATTAGTACAATAAATAGATAGATTTTCATCAGTGTGCACCCTTCTGTCCATTTGTAAATACGATCAGACTGATCTTTTCCAGTGTGTCATACAGATGTTTCTGGTTTGCCTCCATCAATCATGTTACTTATAATTGATTTGCTAATTAGTCTATGCCAGCTCACAATTGTTTCTGTGCTGTATTTCTCAGTCATACTTGTTTTCACATGACAGAGAAGACTAATTCTGCCCACCCCAGGAGTTACTAAACAAAAAGCTTCAGTTTGGGCTTAGCCAGGGTTTAGATTATATGATCGCAATGGTCCCTTGTGGGCTTGCAAGTACAAAAAATTTCTTGAAATATCTCTTGAAATGACCTTGCAGAGTTTTTTATTTTTTAGGGAAAATTTCCTTTATAATTACATATTTACAATGTAGTATTTATGAAGAACATAAGTAAGAATGTCCTTGAGTTAAATGGATACTTGTTTATTATCACCCAGTATGTTTTCTTTTGACGTATTAGGATGTAGAGAAGAATGATTTATAGCGCATGATCAGTAAGTACAGTAGATTATCTTGGCTTGGGAGAGTAATAAAAAATGAATAAATGCATGCAATATTTTGCAGTATAATAAGAACTACTATTTAAATAGCTTGATTTAATCAGGCACAGGCTATCTTGGTTTCAGATGAACACTATGTTCTTTCCTGAGGCATGTAAAAAAAAAAAAACCCTTTATGTAAAAAAATGAAGCAGTAAAAGTAAATCTCTCCTTAAGCAAGCACTTTCAAGATTTCTGGACTACTTATGGTCAGCTTTATATTTAGAACTAAACTGGGCTCTTTTATTTAAAAAAGAAAAAAAAGAAGTTGAAGTACAGCTCTGAAATTACCAAAGAAAAATATTTAGTTTAATATGAATACTTTTTTTAAGTTTTCACAAATGAGAACCAGTGAAATGCCACCTTTTGAATCAGATTTGGGCTGAGAAATGTCTTTATGTCTAAAACTTAAAATTTTATTCGGAAGGAAAGCTCTTTTCCATAGAATTAAGCTTCAGAATGTTTCACTTGATAGATGCAATAAACACAGCACATTACCTATAGAACTAGTCATCTCCAGAAAGGATGCCCCTTTTAGGGGTATATAAATTACCCCTGGAGGTAATCAGTTGGACAGCTGATTTCAGACACCTGTGTTATGAATCCAACCCCTAAGGAAGAAATAGCATCCTATAAATGCACGAAGCTGTGAATTTAATTTCTCATCCTTCACTTTGTACAGGATATTTCACACAAATATAATTGATGATGTGGGAGGAAAATAATATGGGGGGGGGGGTGTAAGTCTATAATTCCGACATTTTTCTGCTATTAAGACGCATCTGCCAGCTGAATACTCACCTGGAGGAAGCAGGACTCCACTTTTCCCTTTGCACATTTAAAACTGGCCCACAAGTAAACACGAACTCTTACTGGAAGAAACAGTTGAGGATCTGCAGTGTACACTCTTAGTAGATTATTTGGAGGTCAAAAGCAATCAATTTCAAAGTCAGCAGTAGGACAGCTATGTTACATAAGATGCAAAATGCCTGAAATAGCAGTATCACAAGAACTCTGTAAAACTGTTGTATAGAAAAAGCTATATAAAGGCAAAGCATTATTTATTTACTATGTTGATTCCACTTGGTTTTGCCTCAATTTTTTTTCAAAATTAGGACAAGAAGGTAAGTGCAAGAAAAATAGCAATCCAAGCCATCTACTCTGAAGTCCTTCAGAGGAAGCTATTTCTCTCCCTTGTCAAGAGCAGTGATTTGTGTTCATTCATTTATATGGACAATTTTAAGGAGACAAGACTAACCCAGAACTGTTAGAATATAGGGCTGAGATTGGTGTAGGTGTGCCTGAATGTCCTTGCAAATGGTATAACTTTCACTAAAAAGCCACAGATGTTCTGTTTATAGCAAGCAGAAGATGAGATACAATATCACACCTAATAAAGGTCTAATAAAACTATACCCTGAATGGTCTGATCTGCTATACAAGACCAGACATCTACACAGTGCATACTCAGCAGGAGAGCTGGACAGGACCATTGCAAACAGCAAAACCACAGCAATTTGCTCCACTCAGTGACATTTACCAACATTTCTGCCGGGAGGTGAACCCCTTCCCCTTCTCACTAAGAATTAGCCATTTAAATAACCTTATACTCTGCTTTTTTTTTATTATATTCTGGCCTCCATAACAGCATCATCACAAAACTCAGATTCAAGACTGGTGTACCTATAAAAACCTTAGATATTTAACAACTAGGCTAACAGTCTACGGTAAAAGACACGGCAATCACAGCAGGACTTTTCATTCTACATTGAAAGAAAAAAGGGAGCTGCATTGCCCTTCTCAATTACTAACACTCTCACCGGGTCCGACTGCAATCTCTGCTTCCTCAGTCTTTTCTGCCTCACCTGTGTGGGACCCATGAAAAACTCTGCCCAAACACACAAAAGTTCAAGGACTCCAGAGTCTATGTTGTCTTTGAGGAAATTAAGTTTAAGGGTTCATTTCTGCACAGATGCTGGAGTGGTCAATGGAAAGTAGAAACTTATGTGGATAAATTGTGCCTAGTATCTTTCCAGTGCTCTCACCAGAGTATAAGAGAAATAGCATAAAAGCAAGCTCAGTGCCTGTGACTCACAAGATTCAATTTTCTTCAAAGCAAGAAAAAAGCAGAAAATTAAAATAAAAAAAAAAAAGGAAAAAAAAAGAAAGAAGAAATTACACCTTTTTTTAATTAAAAGTCACGGGAAAACACAAAGGCCATGATAAAAAAAAAAAAAGATAGTTTAGAATAAAGTCATTCTAAGATACTTAAGAGTTGGAGTTGTCTCATCTCCTTGTAGATGTATGCAGCACACATACTTCCAGTAACCAAAACCGCAAGGTTGGTCGGCCTTTTTGGAATCAGTAGGAAGGAACAGGCACGTTGATGATGCACTTCATTGAACATGTTTAGGATGTATACCTTAGGATGGGCTGAATATTCCTACATTTTATCAGATTAATTCCAAACTGCGAATCTTTTCTGAAGGTTCCAACAAAAATTTTGGAAAGGTAAAATGTATTGGAAGAACAACCTTCCCCACAAAATGCCAGTGTTTTCTTTGCATTGATTTCGAAAACAAACAAGCATGAAAAAAAAAAAAAAGTTATTAATGAACTGAATCATCCTCTGAAACAAGAAAGAGCTTATCAGTCAGAGCAGCCTCCCTGCATGCCAAATGTGCACCGAGTGATTCAGCTAGCCCCGAAGGAAGGCAGTTGGGTGGCGATATTTTGAGGGAATATTGGGCATGCAATACATCTTCCTCCTTTACAGAACCTGACATCAACCTGATGTGAGTCCTTTGGAAGAAATAACCTTGTGTGCAATAAGATGAGTTCCATATTGGCTTGCTTATTGTGATATTTTTCTTTATGACCATATTGGTTTCAGATAAAACAATTTTTTTTTTTTTTCTTTCTGGAAAACAGACAAAATGAAAAAGAAGTGAACTGCTTAACAGAAGACACTTGAGTTGTTATGAGACGATCAGACTCAAAACGGTATTTACAACGAGAGCCCTCTGCCCTAGTGCAGGTCCCAAGCACTTAGGGGTTAGATTCAGTTTGCAGATTAAGGAACTTGGGTGTCTTCATACAGGTGTCCAGATGAGAGCTGGTCGTCTGACCTGTCATTATAATTAATAGATATCTACTCAGTAGAGTTAGTGAAGTTTAGAAAGCAATTCACCTTGCCTAAAGGCTAGACAACTGGAAAACTCAGTTGCCTAAATACAGACATCAGATGCTGTAGAGTATCCCAGTGTTGTTCTAAAAGCTTTAGGTTTCCACAGGTCCTGTGTCACTGCTGCCAGCCTTCCACTGATGTCTTAGATGCAAAGGCAACTGGACCTATATGTGATCAGCTGAACTGTTCCCTAGACTCTGTTGATTGTGTTGACTAGAAGTCCGCTTACTCTAATAGCAGGTGGACACCTGTGGCAGTATGAGCACATCAGACTGAAGCAAACAAGGTACTTCTTAGATATCTTACCTTCCAAGACCTCTAAACAGGCTGTGCTGGTTTTGGCTGAGACAGAGTTAATTTTCTTCATAGTAGCTAGTACGGGGCTATGGTTTGGATTTGTGCTGGGACCAGTGTTGATAACCCAGGGACGTTTCTGTTCCTGCTGAGCAGGGCTTCCCCAGAGCCAAGGGCTTTTCTGCTTCTCCCCCCACCCCACCAGCGAGCAGGCTGG
>JAOBAS010000071.1:41819627-41842592 GCA_025311575.1 Elanoides forficatus
GCTGGGGCTGTTTAGTCTGGAGAAGAGGAGGCTGAGGGGAGACCTCATAACTCTCTACAACTACCTGAAAGGAGGGTGTAGCGAGGTGGGGGTCAGTCTCTTCTCCCAAGTAACAAGTGATAGGACAAGAGGAAATGGCCTCTGGTTGCGCCAGGGGAGGTTTAGATTGGAAAATTAGGAAAAATTTCTTCACAGAAAGGGTTATCAAGCATTGGAACAAGCTGCCCAGGGAAGTGGTGGAGTCACCATCCCTGGAGGTATTTAAAAGATAGGTAGATGTGGCACTTAGGGACATTGTTCAGTGGTGGACTTGGCAGTGTTAGGTTAATGGTTGAACTCAATCTTAAAGATCTTTTCCAGCCTAAATGATTCTATGATTCTATGAATATGGTATGCAACACACAGCCAACAGGTAAATGGATGTGTTCAGGCAGCAAAAGGGAGAATTCACAGCTGTTGATGCACACAGCTCTTTTGACAAAAGATGAGCTGGTAGTTTTGTATGGAAGCTGGAAGATAGCTTGCTATTTCTCCCTTTGTCCAAGGAGATAAATGTGATTCGAGGAACAATATTTCTGAAGTGATTTAGGAGCTTTGAGGAGCTAGGTGCCCTACTGTCTCTGAACTCCCATGCTTTCCCAGATTTGTCCCCAAAAATATGAGTTGCTACCCAAGTAGGAGTCCTTTATCCACCATCTCAGAAAAGAGTAAAATAGGAATAATTTGTCACTTCTGCACTCTGTTGTGATCTCAGTCTGTGTCTCTCAGGTGCTAAACCTTCCAGCTAAATCCCAGAAAAGGATTTTCCACAGGGAATTTTGCCAGCCCTGATTTCATTAATACCTGGCTATTCCTCCTATAAAGGGGAAGGAGCTGAGATAGAAAGGTAGATTAAATAATCAGACTTGCTAGGTATAGGATGAGTAGAGGCAGTGACTGGGTTTGGGCAGACTCTTTTAGGAGTAGCCACCACTAATCCTTCCTTGAGCAGAAGCCACAGCCAGTTCTGCAGTAAGCAAACCAGCAGAAGGACCATGTTATTCTGCCACAGCAATCCTCTATCCCTTTCCAATTTGTGCCTCAAATCAGTTCTGCCCTAAGCTATAGTTTCCATAAGACAAATGTTTTCTCCTTACTCAGCCAATGTGCTTTCACTTTTTTCCTTACTTAGTAGGGACTATATAGATATAAGAATCACCATATGGGTTTTTTTGTGGGTCTGGGGTCACTCTCACTAATTTTTACTGACAATAGGAATCCTACTCTTCACCTTTGGGCTTAGCTGTTACATGTAAGAAAGAAAGGAACCTGTTTTCCCTGCTTCAAGGGCTGCATATAAGCCCAGTATGAAACAGTAGTTCGAAAGGGCGCAGAGTGGTCATGAAAAGAGCTGGAAGCCACCAGATCAGTTTCCTAATCCTTAGGCCAGAGCAAAACTTGTCAATGTTTTTCGGTTTGGAGATCCCTAAAAATACCCTTGTGGAAGAACAAAGTGGTGCCTGGGGAATTTAAGTAGGCTTGGGTTCCTTAGTTGACTTTTTCAGATCCCTGGGATACAGTAGCTAGATCTCCTCATAGACCACGAATTCAAAATTATTGACCTAGTGTATAGACTTCACTTTCACTTGCTCATTCACCAAACTAATCTGTCATGATTTTTCACAGGAAGGCATGATATCACTATCAAGACTTGAGTGCTACCTCCCTTCCTAAGTTATCAAGTATTGGGAATATTTACACGGAAGGTGGAGGTTCATATACCTACAGGCAGAGGAAAGAAGCCAACTTCATCTCCCACCTCCTGTGACTAATGAAAATCAAATCAACATCTCACGCCAGTGTCCTAGCCAAAATGACTCTTCTTCTCAGGCTGAGATCTTTTGTTGAAACTGTACATTAACAGAGCTTTTTTCATTGAATTATTAAATAGAAGAGAAAGATTGTTTTTTCTGTATTTTGTACTGAGTTCCTTGCAGAACACATACTGGATAAATCACTCAAGAGAGATGTTTGGAGGAAAGCCCATCCTGCAGCTCTGCACTGGTTATAGGAGTGAGAAAAACAAATCTGCTTGGGTCTCACAAGAGTAGGACATTTGCAAGCCCACTAAGTAGAAAAAATTAGGCATCTGTGAAAAAGCAACACTAAAAAGCTTGGCTCCTTTGGACTTAAACACTTAGGTGGGATGGTAAGAGCTTGAGTGAGAATTTTTAAGGATTATTTATACTTTCACAAATATAAATCACACCTACATCCCACTTTAAAACACCTACATGCTTTTGTGAATCCAGTCAAAAGAGAGGGATTTGAAAATCTGTCATCATTTGTATCTTTAAATTTTTACAGCTTTACAAATCTTGCCCAAAGACCTACCCTATTCCCCTAGATACATGCGATCTGTATCATTTAAAAAAAAGTTTCAGTTGGTCAAGAAGAGAATACGTTGTGTTTTCAGCAAACTAAGGATCAATTCTCAGTTAACAACAGCCCATAATGTAGCAATGTAATGTGGGGTGAGTTACCCTGCCATTAAGATACAATCAGCATAATAACCAATATAACACAATTTGATCAAGCATTTATAATAATATTCAAAAGTAACATAGTAAAAAATGAACCTCTGAGAATAGTTAAAAAAATAAAAATAATTTTAAAATTGCCATTTCTTTAGTGTATTTATTTAAAAGCAAAAAGTTGCCAAATCAACAATGCTTCTCTCTTGGTCAAGCAAAAAGTACCTTTATGGGCAGTCATTTTATCAGAATAAGTAAGGGGGGGGTGGGGGAAGGTTGTAACTAACAAGGATATCAAGGTTAAAGCAGCAACAGGATAGAAATTTGTTCTAAAATGACTTTCTGAAGTCCACTTTTCTGGATGAAGATGCCTTTTTCGAACAAAGTGGATCTAGATACCAATTGGAACAAGTAATTTTGGGATGGGAGTGAATTCAGGCATGCAAAACAAGATTTTTTTTTTTTTTTGCATTAATTTGTGTCCATCCGTCCATTCCCCTCTGTCCCCCCAATAAGTACTAATTGAACAGGAGTAGTTTAGCAAACACCAATGATACATGTTACGCAGAAAATTAGGCTAGATGCCTTCCATGGTCTTTTTGATTTGATAATCTGTGAAAAGATTGTGTTGCATACACACAGTGTTTGAAATAGCCAGGCATATGAGATAACAGCAATTCAAAGAAAAGTTCCAGCACTTCCTGAGGCTGGGAAATGAGAGCTCATAAGAGCATATGTTATCTGTCACACTATCATCGGGCATGTCAGATTTCTACACCCATCACATGATCCAGTATGTGTGTGTTTGGGAGCAGAGGAAAAAGTCTGATGTGTCTGAGATTTACAAGCTGTTTCTCTTCCTCAGATTCATACGTGGTAGTACAAAGTACATATGCTGTGAAGGTAGTGGGAAACAGCTGGAATTATTGCCCAGCTCTGCTTACACTGCCACTAAGAGGAATATTCAGATGCTGTAAAACACAGAGAGGAGACCCATCCTGCAGACCCTACAATCAAAAAAAAAGGAAAAAAAAAAAATTAAAAAAGCCTCACTTGCATTAATCATGCCTTCCCTAGAAAGCAACTGAGCACACTCTCACCTATTTTCTCCCACTGCAGAAAAGAGGATCTCTAGATTTTCACAGCACCTAGGTATACTACCAAAATATTCTGCGAAATCAATGGTGACATATGCTTCTTGCCCAACACGTCTGGAGAATATGCTGACCTCCTTGCCCTACTGTACTCAATCATCTATCAGGTGTTATCTGCAGAAAGGGATAGAGAAACTCTTCGTGGTGCCCACGTTGGTCTGAATTTCTGTATGAGCACCCTCACACATCCTGACTCTGAAGGGTTAATAGCTTCTGCCTGGTGAAAACATTTCTACTGGGACTGAGTCCAGGTGAAGCACTGGTTGCATTCCCATCCCACATTTGTTCGCCAGTTGGCAGTACCTTGTTCCTCTTGGTTTATAATTATGCCAGATCTGTCTCAGGGTTTTACCCCTTTGTTCTGTTGCATCAGCTGAAGTTCTTCCAAAACTCAGACTGCTTCTGCTCCTACTCAGCACCCTGAGCAATTGTCCTGCGCACAGACAAATATTGCTGATAACAAATGGTTCTTGACATACTATATAAGTAGGAAAACCCACAGATACCTGCAGTCTTTCCTAGTTATCCTGCTGTAAGCCACTCTACCCATTCCTCTTTACCACTTCTGATTTAAAGCCAGTTTAGATACTGATATGAGACACTTCAGAATAACCATGTAATGTCCAAACTGAAACCACTCAGATAGGTTTTCCTGGGCTTTCAGTCACTGTTTGCTCAGCATGAGGCAATATTAGGGTATTTAGTTCTCTGATAAAAAGCCTACCATAAAAAGCCTGTATTGATAATAAGAATTAGGGTGGAGGCATAGCACGGGTCATAGCAAGCTCTTACATGCATGCTCTCTGTCAGTGTTTGTCCATGTGTACAGACAAATAAGTCATTACCATAGACTATTAGCCCAGTTCTGGGACAGTCTTAAGGTCATTAGGGTAATTTTAAGAAAAATAAAATCATTCTGATGTTGAGAGAAAAATAAGAAAAATTGGACATTTAATGGAAATTGAAAATTTTGTGCCTTCTGGTTGCTACTCAAGAGAAATATTTTTTGAGTCCCTAGGTGCTCCTTTGTGCCCAGGGACAAATGCTATCAGGATGGGGAATGTTAACACCACCAACTCCAGCACCTATTTTAGCGTCAGTTAGTAGTTAATCCTCCAAACTGGCTCTTCATGTTTGTGCTCCATAGTGTTCAGTCCATGACCTTTTTGTACTAACCAAATAAGGACAATTAATTTTAAATTTATCAGTGTTGCTATAGTTACTAAACTGTGTATGTCAGCTAATATTTTGAAAATATGAATAACAAAGATATATAGTTTTCGGTGTTTACCATTATCACGACAATAAGTTCACACACCATAGCATATAGTGATACAGCAATTTGTAGATAGGAATGACTTAAATTAATGGTGCTTATTTTATCCTTTTGGGTGGGGAACAGCAGTAGATGACTTTGTAGGTGTTTTCTGTAGTCAAAGATGAGTGATGATCATCTCTAGAAAGTGGTTCACAGAACCTGAATTGCTAGCTGGGTAGAGAGACCCAAGGAGGATTATTCTCCTAAATTAAGTGTGAAATGAGAGTAAAGATAGGTAATATGAACAGTCTCCATCCCCAAGTGTTATATATGTGGATATAGTGGATTGGAGACCTCAGGGAAACTGCTTGAGAAAACTAAGTGGACATTAAGTGGTTACACAGGAGATCATTTGAGAAACCGGAGTGGACAAAGGAAGAAGATATTTTCTACACAGTGAAAACACAGACCTCTGAAAAGCTTTCAAACAGTGAGGAGCCTGGGGACTTGCCTGTTCTTCTGCACTATGTTCTACTTCATGGTCGATAGTAGATGCCCACATTCATGTCCTTTGTCTGTATATATCTATGTAACATACCTGCCACTTACATACATGCAAATAAATAAATAAATAAATAAATAAATAAATAAATAAATATCTTTACTGGCACAGACCATCATATTGTACCTGTCATTTTCTGACAGAATTCTTTAGAAACTGAACATTTTAGCAGGCTGTTTTCTGCATAGTCCAGTGACTATAGGTTACATGCTTTAATTTTGGTTTAAGAGTCATTTTAACTATTCAGATGCATGGGCTTTCCTCACAGCATTCTGTCACAGACATTTCCACTTCTCACATGTAGTGTGTTAGGTACTAATTACACTTTGTCTGTACTCTGGATGTTAAAGCATTGCTAATTTGTTTGAAATGCAGACAAGGAGAACTCTGTAGACTTTAGCCTGATAACGCCACCATTTTCCAAGAGTTCAACAGAATATCTATTGATTGTGTTGGTTTTTTTATAATAGCACTTAAGACTTATGCAAACTTTACAGGGCAAAGTGTATGTTAGCTCTTTAGCAGCTGAGGCATGGTGAGATAAAGCTCCATCCTGTTGTTAGCTAGATGTGCTCCTTTTACACAAAATGGTTTTTGAAACTGGGGGAACTGAGAGATAACAACTTTTGAATACATAAAAATCACAATCATTTTGTGTGCATGTTTATAATTTTAATTGCATAACTATATATATAAACTAGCTATTGCTTTATGATTCTGGTGATTTTTTTTTTTTTTTAATGGTGTTTTAACTAAAGGATAATGGGTAATATTCCTCTATTAGGAATTGAAATGACATCAGAGTGGGTTTCCTCAGAAAGTTTTAGATGTCGCTAGCGGAAGTCTGGCAGAATTTCTATGTTTCATTTCTGTGCCATACACACAGACATCTTTGACACTTAACTGTTCATTCACTAGAGGGAAATCGTACAGTCTGCTGTGCAAAACAGGCAGCGCGCACAACCACCAGGCTGAAAAATGCCTTGTTACCTGCAGAAAGTCTATTGTCGCCTTCCTTCCATCTAAGATACCCCTGTCTAATAGGTGACCCATGGGCTGCTTCTACCCAAATGCTTTTTTTTGCTGCAGAAAATGGGAAACAACCTTCAATGAAGGAAAAGTGGTCCAGAAAGCTGTATTTCTCCTCTCACACGTGGCATAGAAGCACGTTGCAGCTGCCACTACCAGCACTCCCATGCCAGGTGATTCAGGAAGGACTGGAGGCACGTTTCATCCTGAACAGGATAGTCAAAGGCAGAACGTAGAGATATTCCCAAACTGCTTTCTAGCTTGCACAGGTACCATAACCAGACCAGCAGAGAAGGAAGTTATTCCATTTGTAAATAGAGAAGAATACTCAAACCTTCCTCAGTTAGAGCAAGGTCATTTCAGTCCTGCGTACCTAGTAGGAAGCCCACAGCAGTGTGTCATACAGAAGGCTGGATGAAGAGAAGGTGAAAGGGAATCTCAGTAAAAAGAAGGACTAGAAGATACCCTTTAAATGATGCCACATCACGATTACAGATGTTGCACTTTATTGATTAGCAATTGGTAATTTTCTTGTTCATTCCTGTCACACCTCACAGCTTCTGCACAGATAATCATTAAATATGGTGTTTAACAGAATTAAAGCCAAACCGATGCCTCCATGTAGAGCTACTCATCTTGTTTTGTTATTCACCTAGAGCATAAATAGTCTAAGCAGATCAAGAATAGCCATCATAGTGAAATATGGGCAGAGGGATTGCCTTCCGAAGAAGATTTAATTTCTGTGCTTAATTATTAAAATGAATTTAGATTTAAATTTGAGGAAATGGGATTGGTTTCATAAGGGTTAAAGAAGACATTTACACACCGCAGTGCTCTTCTAGTTCTCAGATATTTTTGCTATTTGGCTTCAGATAAATTGCAAAAGGTGGAATTAATCATAATTGACTTCAGATATCTTCAGTGATGACTTTTACAGCTGAACTAGTCACACTGAGTTCCCCTTACAGGCTTAAAGTGCAACTGAGTTACTGTACATTGGCCATTGTACTGGTTTGGGCTGGGGTAGAGTTCATTTTCTTCATAGTAGCTAGTATGGGGCTGTGGTTTGGATTTGTGCTGGGACCAGTGTTGATAACCCAGGGGTGTGTTCGTTCCTGCTGAGCAGGGCTTCCCCAGAGCCAAGGGCTTTTCTGCCTCTCCCCCCACCCCACCAGCGAGCAGGCTGGGGGGGCACAAGGAGTTGGAGGGGACACAGCCGGGACAGCTGACCCCAACTGACCCAAGGGAGATCCCAGACTGTAGGACGTGATGCTCAGCAGATAAAGCTGGGGAAGAAGAAGGAAGGGGGGACGTTGGGAGTGATGGCGTTTGTCTTCCCAAGTCCCCATTTGGTGTGATGGAGCCCGGCTGTCCTGGAGATGGCTGAACACCCGCCTGCACATGGGAAGGGGGGAATGAATTCCTTCGTTTGCTTTGCTTGCGTGCGCAGCTTTTGCTTTACCTATTAAACTGTCTTTACCTCAACCCATGAGTTTTCTCACTTTTACTCTTCCAATTCTCTTCCCCATCCCCTCGGGGTGGGGAGTGAGTGAGCAGCTGTGTGGGGTTGAGTTGCCAGCTGGGGTTAAACCACGACAGCCATATACTTTTCTATGAGTTAAACTCTGCTTTTCAAGCTCCTTTTTCTCTCTGCTCACAATAAGGAAATCCAAGTAACGGTTCCATGAGAGTTGTCTATGTTGCAGACATCTGTATTTGGTCAGATGAATTTCATCCTTATCTCTTGAAGTTATGCCTCTTCAAAGGATTTTTAATAAATATAACTGCAATTAATTGATGACAGATTCTTCCCAGGCTTCTTTTTTTCTAACATCTCTCACCTTGCTTTTTGTTGCTTTTTCTTTCATATGCCTCTTTATGCATAGAACAACCCCTCTGAATTAATTTAAAAGGTCACAGGCATTTTCCTTTCAATAGTTATTTCTGGCATTTTGCTTTCAGGTAATCAACAAAATGATACTCTATGTAAAGTATTTTTAACATAAATGTTATACAAATTCCCACCTTCTAGAGGGACCATCAAGGTTTATCACATTTCTCTGTAACTAAATCTTAAGGATATTATGTTCATATTCATATTCTTTGCCCAGAATGTGGCATTTATTTTCTGTATCTTGTTCCAAACAAAGTCCTGATCCTGCTACCAGTTACACCCATGTTTAACTGTGCGTAGCTGTGCAGTTCAACAACTGCCAATAACCTGGTTCATATGTTGTGCTTCTTATTCCCTCTTCTAGTACACAGAACATAATCACACTCTTTCCGCTTTTAAATTGGCAGGGGTTTTTCATTACTATCAAGGACAAGACGTATTGTAGAGTGTCATGTGCTGGATACACATGCAGAATTTCTGAGTACCCCACAACTGACCCAGGACAGGGTTGCTGGTTGTTCAGGAAACCAGAACAGTTGAACAGACTCTTCAGATTTCTCCCACACAAGATACTGAGATGGTAAAAACAGCAACAACGCACATTTCTTAAGAAATAATAATACATGAGATACAATCCATGTGCCCTTACTTATTTATTGAGGTTTTATTATGATCTCACTTCTCTGCTGTGACCATTCACATCATTTACAACAGATAACAGACCTTGTAATATACCAGGCGTATGCATCACCTCTGCACTGGACTGCCCTTGGCAGCAAAGGCAGTCGAGTATTTCAGAAGGTGCCTCAACAATAGCCTTCTGCCCTGCAGACCTCATCTCACCCAAATTTAGATGTCTATGGTTTAGATGTCAACAGCTGAGCAAATAACCTTCTGCAATCTTCCTAGTCATTGGAAAGACATAGATATTTTAAAATGTGAGTCATCTGCCCCGTTCCAGATATCTGCTTTAGGATGAGAGGATTTTCATCCTGGACTCTATTGAATATATTAAATAGACCATCAAGAAAGGTAAATTAATACTATAGTAATGAGCTCAGGTGTAGTTCTGGTGGGCAGGAGATGCCTCCTACACACAGAATTTTTCCTCCAAGAAACAATTCAGTTCTCTTTTCCCACTTTATATTTCTTCCTTGTGCTGAAGCAGAAGAAAAATGAGAGGTGTGGGAATCATGGTACATAAAGGCAGCATGCTGCTTTTAAATAACTACACAGATAACACATAATCCTCATGGCTGAACAGATATCTGGATCATTAATAGTTTGTTAAATGTAACTGCCTGTAGCAAAGAGAGAGTCAATCACTGATCTGCTGTAAAAAAGATCCTCTTTCTCCCTATTGAAGTGCACATGCAGCTCCAGTAAATCTAAATAAGCAGATATGCTTTTTTTTTTTTTTTTTTTTTTTATTCTTTTCATGGTCTTTGTGTTGATTAGTGCTTCTGGTCAGAACTATTGTATTGCCTCTCTTTAACTGTTTTCAACTGAAATAGCTTTTTAAGGCTGAAAGTTGGGAAAAACATGGTTTATTCAATTTTGCTTACTCACTTAGAAAGGATGCTTAGCCTGGAAAGACAGACTTGCAAGAGGATGATAATAATAGTACCCTTATGTACTCATTTTATCGAGATGTTTACAATAGAATGTAGGGGTGAAATTATTTGCACAAGTTCATCCTCTGGACTGTCAGAACAACCAAAGATAGAAATCAGCTCTCCTGAGTCCTTGGCCTGCAATTTTTCATCCACTACATCATTTTGTACCTATATGCTGCTAAGTAACATATAATACCTCTGGATACATTTAAGTTCCCTTGCACTTGTCATGTTGAGCTTTTGCTCTCAGCTAGCTTTCACTCATATCACACCACACAGCCACAAGTTATTTTGTAATGATCTTCAGCCAGCTTGCTACAAATTCTACAAATGGTGCAGTCCTGACAGGGCAGGAGCTGAAATGTGGAGAAGACAGGTTATACCAGCTATAGAAACTTCAGAACGTGAACGGGCAGGAACTTGCATGTAGGATCCCAGGGAGGAACTGTGGGAGCACACAGTGGCTAACGAACACGTTGAGTGCACTTCACTGATATTTGCCCAATAGCTTAAATATCTTCAACATTCAAATTTCTACCTTCCTCCTGAAGGACTATCCAGCTGAGAACAAAGCTCAACTTATCTCAGGTTGGCTATTTGATGGTATAGATGGCAATCGGGTGAACGCTAATACCGATGTTACCTGTGGAGTTGGCCTTGCTCTAGTGGGAAACGCATCTGGCTGCTGAAGGAGGAATCCTCTGGATGAAACAGAAAAGTAGGGCCTCAGCATCCTGAAGTTTCCACAGCAGTTCCTTTACTATTAGAATAACCTGGCCAAGCCCCCGGGGAACTTCTTTTGCCTGAATTCAATTTTGCCACTGCAAGGTGTAAAAATGAGGGTAAGCAATGGAAAACTTGAAGCATTCAAACACTCTGAAGAAAATTTTGACCAGTGTTTAGTCTAAGTAAGGGGCAAGAGTTCGTATTTTCTCAATATAAGTAGCATTAAAAGAACAGTTGCTGTTTTCAGTTAGACCATCCCTCCACCTAGGCATAATACAACCTTCCTTCTAAAACCCAGACTGGAAGATAAGTTGTCTTCAAAGACACCATGAATTGCAATGTTTAAGAGAAACAGCCCTTTATATAAGGATTGTGCTTTTAAACTACATCAAAAGATCACCTGAACACATGTTTAGCATTAGAGATACCGCTCGTCATATTCCTAGTCATCACATCTTTCCTGTTTATGTCTTGCTAACCACATAGCCATGCATGGAATAGTATTGGTCCACTATGACTGCAGGGATAAGGACATAGTTCATACCCTTTTGACTGATCAGCAAGGGCATTGCCTATATACAACGTTTTAAAAAACATGGGAGCTTCAGTAAGGCAAGAAATGTTAAAAAACCATCAAAACATCCTTGCATTCATTGGTAATTCTTTGCATGAAGGAAAGAGTAAGGGGAATATGGGAAAAAGCACCTGGCAGTGTAGCAGTTAAAAAAACCAAAGCAATAACTATTTGTAAGACGACGACTGGAATTGAGATCAACTTGTAAAAGTAGTGGAGGGTTTTTTTGCTTGGCTTTTTTCAAGTAACTTTTAAAGTATTCCAGATCTTCTTGGAATTCCGTGGGCTGTAACCAATGGGTAAGCATGTGTTGGGGAAAGTAAATGACTAATCTTCTGACAACCTTAAGACCAATTGAAATGAGGGCTTTTAAGAGACACATTCCTGTAGCAGAACTTTTAATGATGTATTAAGCATGATTTTACTAGCGAAGGACATTTATTAGTCCTGAACCTTATCATCACAGGGCTCTAGACATTGAGAATGGGACATCAGCATGAATTCTCAGATCAATAATACTTCAGCATTCTGCTATGGTTATTGAAAACCTGCAACCACATTCTCCACTAATTAAAAGAATCTTGTCCACGTGCAGAAATGGTAGTTCTAAAGGTATATGAAAGCTTTTATTTTTTCCACTGACATTTTTTACTTTTTTTTTTTCCTGTGACAATGCTGCAGGTCTCTCCTGTTTAAGCACTCTGATTCTGGTGCTTAAGACCTACAAATGTTCCAAATGTTCTCTGTTTTAAGATAATTCAATCTTGTATTTAAATCAAGGGGCAGGGTAACCTGAACCAGTTTCTAGTTATAAACAGACTTGCAAGCAGCCACCCTGACAGCAGTATTTACCACTGCTCTGACCCTACTGTTTCCTCAAGTCTGCCAGCGGAGCTCTGCATGTGCCTGTTCCCTAATTCACTTGAGTAAGAACGAGAAGAGCAAAATGCTGGTCTTTTCTGAATCATCTCTTCTTGATTGAAACATGTTAAAGAGCATTCAGACAGTTAGACCTGCTAACAGATCTGAGGGTAAGAAAACCTCCAGAAAAGGAGATGCCTGATCACGCATCCACTGTTGATAGAGGGATCATAGACATCCTAATTCAGCTGTGTAAAATTGGAGTGGGGAGAAGAAAGGAGAAAAGGACAGACATCAGTCCATGCCATCTATATCATTACTGTGTTTCCAAGTACATAGAGTCTCACACTATTTTGTATAGAAAGTATTGAGTAGTACTCCTAAATGCAAAGTGCTGCATATCCTTCTTTTACTTCTTTCAAAGTCTTGAGTTAAACTATATGTTTTGTTATGTTTTCCAGTTTCTTGATCGTTTTATCCAGAAATGTCTCCAGAAAACTTGCTCCAAGAGCTTGTGTTCTGAAGAAAAATGCTAAACAGGGACTGTTGCCATTCCCTAGCATTTCTTGTCTGTTGGCTGGTAATTATTTTCCACGTACAGTTCTTCCCTACTCATTGATTATAGTCACTGTAATTGCTCATATGCGTGTACATGACACAGCTTTTATAGCCAACACATTATTTTTGCCTTCATACAGCCTCTAGAAACAGAGGGTGGGGATAATTAAATAGATGATTAAACAGATAAAAACTACTGTAGAAGTATTTAGAATGCTTCCAGTGTTTTCTTTGTAGTTTAGGAACACAATGTTCCTAGCAATGTTGCATCAAAACCTAATTTTCTTAAAAGACTGCTTACTTTTGTCTTTGTACTCTGCAACTTCTGATTGAGTACAGCATGAGATATTTGCCAATACCAGTCTTGTTAACCATCCAACTCGTCCTCATTACCCCATCCAGTTTTAGTTAGTGTACATCAATCTTCTGTTCCCCCAAACCTAGGAATCTGCATCTGCATGCCATTTCTGTCAGCGTGGCTTTGATTCTCAGATTTGTCTTCTTTAGCTTCAGCTGTTTTCTGTAATTTGGAAACTTATTGGCCAACGTAGAGAAGGATAACTGCTTCTAGACACATCCAGCATCACGTTCAATTTGCAGGCTGACCTAGATCCTCATTTCCAGCAGATGGATGAGATATCTGGCCAACGGAGAAAGCAAGACAGCGATACAGCCTGAAACCCTATCTGGTACCAATTTGTTAGCCCAAAATAGACAAAGGATTTTTCAGATCTGATGAAGATTCTAAGAAAGATTTTAGGACTCTTCCTTGTTACTGAGTATTCTCTCTGTCATGTTGATGGGCTACAGACATTCTCTTCTATCTTATTTGTGTTACAGTTAGAAATGCACAAGATTTTATTTTGGCAGGGAGTAAAATGGCTGAAAAATGTAGCTGGGAGAAGAGGGATGAGGCTCAGATAATTTCCCTAATTGTCTAAAGAAGTGAAGGAAATATGAAACGCTTGTTAAAAGTCAAATATTTTATTTTGACATTTTGAGAGCAAAACAATTCTCTTTGGTTTTAAAGCCATTATTTGTTTAGAAACACATCTTTTAAAAAAGGGTTAAATGGTGCCTTTTTAACATTCCATTTTAAGCTGAGCGTTTCATTTTGGATGAACTCCAGCTGCAGTTTCATGGCTTTATTTATATTTTGTTTGCTTCACAACAAAGCATAAAATAAGACTGTTCCTTCTCTCCTCTGCAGACAAGACAGATTAAGGGCTGTGAAAAAAATAGTGCAACAATTTTGAAGAGATTTAGGAATTCAAGCAGTGAACTAAACAGAGATATGCCTGACTATATTTAAGATCTGCAGTATGGGTGTTTACTGAAATAGATGCCCTGGTCTCCCTTTACAGTCAACAGAGGTCACATCATTATAAGTAATGCTTTCTAGAGAGTGGTATGTCTCTTCATCAGACAGCCCTCGAACATAGGGTGATCAGATCATCATCTCCCGTTTCTCTCCAGTTACTACAAAGGCACGAGAGAACACTGAATTGACTGTAGAAGGGTGTACTACCAAAGTTTGAAGGCGAGATGTTGCTTCCACGCTTCCCTCCAGCTGCCAAACCAGCAGTGAGAAATATAATGAGGCATGACCAGCTGATGAGGAATACCAAGCTGAACCGCGGTCGACAGGAGTAGGGTAGTCACTTTTTGTAAGGATACAGAAATAAGGGCAGAAATTAGACATAAGCTAATAAGCAGTGCATTGTGTCAGGACACAGTAAGAAGGAAGGTAACTAGCCATTGGAAACTCAAAAGCAGTGCTGAGAAACAGATTTTGTCTTTTCTGTGCTGTGCTGATTCCTTCAACCGTATCAGATGTGCCTTGCAAAATTACATGGGAATCGGGCTCCATGGAGTACAAATGATACATTAGGAACAGAAAAGTCCCCATAATTAAAGCACAAATTAATACACCTTACAAGAAATCTTCCATCTTCTCCTATGAAAGATTGTGTAATGGTCAATTGAACTGTTTTTGTAAGATGTATTACGGTTCATTGTAAGTTTAAAGACAAAACTTTGATTCCCTGTGTTATAAATGTATTTTCAGGAACTGTTTGCATGCTGATATTTTATGGGCTAAATATGTTAGAATGACTCACTCTGGAGATATTAGTTTGGGTAGACAGTAACTTTTAGAAACATTTAGTATTTCTTAGTCTCTAGTGAAAGCTGGCCTTTAAACGCCTCAGATGTGGAAATGGACTCATGTTTAATAATTGATGGTAAGTTCTAATACTTAAATATTAATTACATTCTCTTTCTGAGCAGTGTGTATATTATTGCACACTATACATATTTATGTTAAAGTTTTAAAATGTATTAACTTCCATTTTTTTAGACTACTTCAATGTATTGCTACAGGGATCTTTTCAATATTGTAATAACATGACAAATTAATGCATTTCTGTGCTAATGTGTATTCCATATGAGAAATTATTCAAAAGAAAAGAAGCTAGTGGATGAGATATGCAACTTACTTCATCACATCTAGACATATTTCTTCCACCATGGCTAGTATTTCAAAGCTGTCTGGCCTAACCACGAATTCACCTCCCACTCAGACTCAACAGAGATGATGTCACCCTCACCTTTAAGCATCTGAAAACTGCACTTCTAGTAAATCTTAAATCTGGTATTCTTCTTCTTTTGTATCCCTCTACTTGGTCAATTAATAATAATTTATTTAATTGTCATTTTTAGACCCTAATCTGCATATACCTAATCTCCATATAAAGTTCACCTTGTGCATACATATTCATAGGAATTAACACCGAGGGTTCCGAGTGCTGTATGGGTCAGCAAATCTTCATTTGTTTCCATTCAAGAAAATGCCTGCCTTAATATGAATATTTTCATAAAATGTACCTGATTGCTTTTTCCTAAAAGAATTTTGTATATTCATATGTATTTTTACTATTTTTGGTGTTAGCACTGAAACGCCTTCCCGAGAAGAAACCTGCATTTAATTGAAATGCCAGAACGTCAGTTTGGTTTCTGTGTGTGGAGAGGTGAATTTTGGGCAGTGGGTGCCTCTTGCCAAGCAATACAGACTTCCAGAGGAAGTCCTGGACACTTTAGCAATGTCAAGCCTTCAAAATGCTCTTGGACATGCCCAATACGCCAAACTTTCTCTTTTGCCCCATGCTAGCAAGCGGCTTCTCACGTGCATCTTTTCTGCCCACCATGGGCTGCCATAGCCAGATACTGGGCGCAGACCCAGCTGCCCATGTGCCGTGGATAGCTGGAAACTAACTGTAAATGCCTACAGACATATTCTCCTTCTTCTCAATCCCAGTGACATCGTGTCTATGTATATCCTTAGAGTGACTCAACCAAAGAAAACTCAGGACATGAAGCATTGGAGAAAAGTCACCCTTTGGTCATCCTTTCATCATCCCTTTACAGCCAATATACATCTAGCCAACGTAGCCAATCTCACCAATTGGTAAAGATTAGCACTGATGTACGCCTTTTCAAAAAGGGCCACTTTGTCCCAAACGCTTTCTTGACCTAAATTTTACAATTTCTGAACAAAAGCTGGGTGTGTCTGTATGTGTATGTGTATTATTATTTAGTTTAGTACTGTCATCTATGTGAAATCCACTATGTAATAGAACTGACTTTACATAAATTCCTGTTAGAGTGATGCTCTGAAGAACAGCTAAGTTTTTAACTTTTTATGTTGGTAAACCTTCCTGTTGTAGTAATAGAATACTGTAGCTAATAAACAATGGAAAATGACAACTCAGCAATGTGAACAGAATATTTAATATATAAGGGAGCAGAGTAACCTATTCCAAAGAATTCCGTTTTTTTCCTTGCTATTCTTGGCACTATTTGCATTTCAGTTACACTTATTATCCTAACATGTTATATTCCTAGATTTAGTGAACAATATTTGCCCAGTTAAGCATCTTGACAGCTATGTGTATTTCACCTGAAAAAAAGCAATATTGCATGGATATAGGGAAATAATCCTTTAGGTACATACACCATCTCTCGTGACAGTGTTTGCCATTCATTATGAACTGTGAAGCTGTTCGGGTTTGTGTTGCTTTAAGACTGATCAGAATGTTATGCCTTAGTGGTGCAGTGACTCCTGTTTTAATGTTGGGGAGGCCAAGTGGCTTTAAAAATGAGTTTAATAGCTGCACAAAGCTGAGGAATGTCACAAGTTACTCTGCAACACTTGACATTCAACTGAATTCACACGAGGTCTTTCAGATTTCAGCGGAGCCAAAAAAAAAAAGTGAAACTCCAGTGCAGGTATAACTGGTGTGGCATGAATTAATTCTGCTTTAAGAAAAAGGTGTCTGTGACCTCCTGTGCCCTCACTATCATTAGCATCATGGAGTATTTTCACAATGAGGACAGGCAAGCATCCTGCTTGAGACTGGGCAGGTATCTCCTTGGGTTTCATACCAATGTCTTAGGTTACCTGTTTATTGCCATTAAAACCAGAAATAAAGAGAGACTCAGATTTAAGCTCTTGTCATAATCAGAGATGAGAATTTTCTGTATTTTGATGAAAAAACTAATTCTTTCCTTTTTTCTTAATTTATTTTATACATCAGCTACTTGTTTTCAGCCACTGTGAATCACTGCATTTATACTTTAAAGCAAAATTACTACATGACATGACAAAAAAAAGTTCTTTTCTCAAGAATATTTGAAATGTTTTTGCTGAAATATCATTTTTTATATTTTAAATTCCGTTATATGACGTTTCAAAGACAAGCAGCAGAAAGCAATGATTCCAACAAAATCTGAAACCAGAAGCAGAGTGTTTGATTTGGTGGGTCTTAACATATTAAGAGAAACATAAATAACTGAGCAAGGTGTCCTATGCAGTCGACAGAAGCAGCCAACTGCCATCCAATCCTCCTTCAAGCTTTCTCGAGTCCTCAGATTTCCTAACAGAGGCTGCATTTTCAGACTTGCTGTGGCATCACTGCTTACACTTGTGATGCAAACAAGAACTTGTACCTGTCCCAGCAGTAAGCTTTTCATATGCAAATAGAAATTGATGGGCGTCAGCAAACAGCTCTCCTCCAGCAAAAAAGGGAAAGACCCTACAAATATGCCCTAAATGACTGGAGTTTGCCTCTCTACCATCATTTTGTCAGGCAGAAAACTCTGATGGAAGCCATTCAGGAATAGGTACATGAATTAGATCAGTCTTATCAAATTTGTTTCTGTATTTGAGAGCATATGGTATTTCGATGATGAGATCCCAGCAATACGCCAGCAGAAATTGCCACTGACACTACAGTGAACCTATCCTAATGACAAGCATGCCCAGCTTCAGATAGTTCGTCATCTCACTGGCAATAATTTGTTTCCAAGATGAGGAAGGCATTTGATACGGCAAGTGGATTGCTAAAGTTTTGTTAAATGTGGATTATTTCCACGACGCAAGTCCCTTATCCAGTAACAGTTGGACACCTTCAGTTCTGAAGTCATCCACCTGATCTTCTTTCTACTCACAGCAAATAAAAATAAACTGAAGTACTTTGCCACTGCATGTGGTATTTGTAGATAAGAGGAGTATCAGAAAAAAAGGAATATCTGCATGACTGACTGTACCTTCTCTTTGAGAATTATAAGAATAAATTATACTGAACAGAAACAGAACTCAATAGTTTGCCAGATTGAGATACCGAGTCCTGGAATTCACCAAATATTGTAAATTACCTTCACAGACACCCATCAGGAATATTGAAAGACCCTAAAGACCCATCCCCTGACTCACATATCTAAAAGCTAAGCATTTATTCAGATCTGCTTTTCTAAATTCTCTGTATAATCAATAGAGCATTACTAACATTTTCAGGCAGAAATTTAACTCCTCCTTACACAGGCATCCAGAACAGGCAAAAACCACCTCTAGAGATGACTCACTCTCTTCTCTATACAGACAACCTAGATGTAATTTATACTAACCACCTGGCTTTTATACGACCTCCTTCTGTTGGGTTAATACATTCATACAAAACTCATTGCAAATCTTAAAGTCAGAACACTTCCACTATGCCATGGGAAATCTGTTTTGCAACATTTTCTAGACCTCCTGACATGTTGTGTTGTCATCCACTATCCACAGTTTTTGTGATAACTGTTGAAAACTTTAGCAGTTAATAAAATACTGTAACAATGATTCCTGCATAGTCTGGTTATTATTTTACTTGGAAGCTTATCCTGATAGACAAACCCATGTAAAATTAAAATAAAAAATGAGAGAATAGTTAGTAAGACTGGTTAGTCACTTAAATGAATTACCAAGGAAGTGGTGGATTTTGTATCTTGGAGACTTATGCCTTCATGTGAAATTTTACAACTGTAAAAATTCTACCATAGCTACACTCATATCAACTGACCAAACAGAAGTGGTCTGTGGCACTTCCTTGCCTGTGTTATCCAAAGGACTAGGCAAGACATTTCAGTGTCTTTCTCTAATTTCACATGTGATGACTATAAACAATTTAGGGAAGAAGAAATCACACTGCTATGTCTAGTACATGGTCAAACTTATAGGAGAACTTTGTAACAAGTAGACTTAATCTGGCATAATACCTGCTACCAGGCAACAATAAAACCACCACTAGAAACTATAGGAATAAGTTCAGATAGTAAAATTTTACAAAAACTGAACAGCTCAAAACCCCCACTGAATTTAAAGAGAGCTAAAGGTGATCAGCTTGGACTACACAGGGGAGGTGAATTCATGTCTTTCTTTTGATCACAGTCCTCCCATACTTCATTCACTTGACACCTTCCCAGGCTCAAGGGTCCCCAAATTGCCCTTAGGAACAGGAACATCTCAGACTCTTTCTACTCCAGGTGGAAAATAGTACTTTAAAAGAAAAATACACTAACCATATTACAGACACGCCTCTTGCGAGTGCTAGCATCCTCATCCCCTCCCATCTTGGTCCTGTTCCTCCTTTCCTTCATCCAATGGTGGAGCATATCCATGACCGACTGTACAGAAAAGCTGTGGAGGGATGAAGTACCTTACCCCTGCTGAGTTTGCCCTGGCATCTCACTGGCTTTTTACCTGGCCAACTGGCAGATTTCCAAGAGAGTGGTGAAATATCTGTTTTGCATCCTGGTCCCTGAGGACTGGTCTTCAGGAAAATTTTAGGGTCAGTACTGATTATCTTTTCCTATAAACTCATTTTCTCACTAGTGAGTAGAAAGCAATTATTTCCTGTTTGGTTTTCTGACGAAGCATGGCAGAAGTTTTCATCATGAAGTGATCTTTTGTCATTTTGTCTCCAGGACCAGAAACAATTACACTTTCTAAGTTTGTGTACTATAAATGCAGAATCTTCTCAATTGTCTTGGCTTTCTTGTGAACATTAAGTGCCATAGGTTTCAACCCTTGCAAAATGGTTACTAAGTTATTAAGATGTAAAGATACATCAGCAAAATAACTTGTCCATCACAGCCACTCTTCAACTGTTGAGGACCACTACTCAAAGCTAACACCCAAGAAGTAATTCTCTGCTTCTCAATGGAAAGACTCAAAGTGTGGTGAATCCATATCCCTTTTGCAATAGGTATCTTACGTAGGGTGTTTGAACAACTGCTGTACCTCTGGACAAAACTGAAAATTAACGTGAGTAACAAGCACTAGGAAGAGTCAGTATAATTTTTTTTTTTTTTCATTACAATTGTGGAAATGTGTTTGACAGGAGAAAGTTATTTAATTTAGCATTCTGTAAATGTCAATGTATTTTCTAGGAGTTTTCTAAGGTTCTACGTGGAAAGTTCAATTGAAAGCCACAAGCTGGGCGAAAACTCTTGAAGCACAGAGCCAGTAATGACAAGAGGTGAGTTTTCTGGTTGAAAGTGTGGCAGAAAGATTTTAGATCCATCAGGAAATGAAGGAGCCCAAACTAACAAGTTCATTTTTTCACTTGAGTGTTGCCTTAGATTTAACATTAGATCAGGAACCTTCGGGCATGTCCTAGCTACTCTTGGTTTCTTTCTCCAGCAATCAAAAACCAAGGGAAGTAAGAACACTGATGTCTGCCCTTGTCCTAACAAAATATGAAAAAGTCAGTTAATGAAATCAGGCAAAGCTAAAATTAATCCTCATGTTAAGTAATTAGAATGTGTTCTTCCAACAACTCTGCAATCTTTTTTTGTTCATAGTAGTATTAACTGATTTCCCTTTTTTTTTCATTCAAGCTTTGTTTCTCATTGATACTTGTCCTACCTCTGTAGCCATTACTTGCATTTTCATATTTTTTGTGGCAACACTATCTTGACTTTCATTAAAAAATGGTATGCCAAACTCTCACATCTCTATGTATAGCTAAAAAAACCCTAAAATCACAAAACTTTTAGATTAATAGATCAAATGTTGTGGAACTTCATCTGGAAATTCAATTTCTGAATTAAAACTCCTCTGCTTGAATAGCTATGCAGGAGGATACAAACAGGAGATATTAAAAATTATCTGGGAGTGAGGGATTGCCTGAGGAATCTAGAAAATAAGGGATCTTGTCAGGGAATGCTGAGTGGGACAGTTAGAAGTTGTGAGTTTGAAGTGATAGTATCTTGCCTGGAGTATATCAGAGCTCAAGTACATTTGTGCACAAGTCAGTGAAGGATTGTGGTCTGTATGGGCAGGCAGATCCAGTAAATCCGATGTTCCAGGAAGCATTTGAATCCAAGTACATGGACTCTGTACCAATTTTTTATACCCATGCAGTGACCCCAACCCTTCTTCCAATTCTTTAAATAAAAAGCAACATTTTTAATATATTTCACAATGTTTGTGGATGGAGTGTAGGAGATAGCTGGAGTCCAAGTTACAGATTATGACACCTTTTTGTAGGTCCCACATGTGAACTGTCTAAACTGCCATTAATCAAGGGAGATTTAGGGTTTAAGTAGTTTGCTCAAAAAAGGGCACCTAGAACCAATTGAGACAAGACTGTTAAAGGTACCCGCAGGGGGCTGGCAGATATGAGACCAGACCTTTGAAAGACCTTTGTTCCTTGAAAGCCACAGTTGAGGGACAAGGTGGACATCTATCTATAAGACATTTCAAATGACATTAGACACCTTTGTGTGGGCAGCCAAAGCAGGATGTTTATTGTCAGGTGATATTCTGGGTGCATAAACAGTCAGCTAACATCTAGACACCTCCAACTAGACACTCAACTCCAGGCAACTTATTCTATAGATAAAATCCCTTGCTGAGCATTTTATCACTCATTTTGTCTTATGGCAAGGAAAATAGATCCAAAGAGTCTGAGCATAAAGAATTGGTTTCATATCTTTGATTTTGATATCTCCCACCACTGCCAAAAGCTTTACTGATCTCCTGAAATGCAAAATCAGTTTTAGTAAGCAGTAGCCTTTTTGCAGAGTGGTGGACACCTGTGAGACTGGCAGAGCAGGTTGAATGATTATTCTCATCCCAACAGAGACTTTTGCTGCTGTATAAATATGCTGACAGCACAGAGACACAAAATCATTTGTGCTGCTAAACTGAGACCTCATCTCGAGTGTCAGTACATTACTTGTCAGGAGAAGAAGTCTCTTGGCACCTGAGTTGGGCCATCAGTCATTTTGACTGACATGCTTTTATGCATGTTCAGCAGTCCAGGTGAAGACTGAACAAAGTAATTTTTCAACGTTTCCACTAGATCAGTATAGAAAGATAACCTTAGGCTAAAGAGTGAAACCTCGACCCTGAATGATACACTATAAAGGCATTGACCACTATTTCCAGCCCTTCCTGTCCCACATGCACTAAAATCAATAGGATTGATTCTTGTGCCTGAGCTCAATATGTCTGCATTACAGATTTTGAAGTCATGTTTATTATGCTGCTCCCTGTCTCCAGAGTCAATGTGTGGTATCTCAAGGAGACATCTCTGGGAATGTTTCTGAGTTCTCGGACATAAGCCTATCTACCTCCTTTGAAAGGAACTGAGAAAATATTTTTTTTTTTTCCCCAAGGCTTCTTACATTTACCACCTTAGCCTAGATATTTCTTACTCTTGCCATGCACACTTGTAATACTCAGAACTGACAATGCTATAAAGACTCTGTGCTGGTTTTGGCTGGGGTAGAGTTATTTTTCTTCGTAGTAGCTAGTATGGGGCTATGGTTTGGATTTGTGCTGGGACCAATGTTGATAACCCAGGGATGTTTTCGTCACTGCTGAGCAGGGCTTC
>JAOBAS010000071.1:41842621-41855379 GCA_025311575.1 Elanoides forficatus
CCCCACCCCACCAGCGAGCAGGCTGGGGGGGCACAAGGACTTGGGAAGCAACACAGCCGGGACAGCTGACCCCGACTGACCCAAGGGAGATCCCAGACCATAGGACGTCATGCTCAGCAGATAAAGCTGGGGAAGAAGAAGGAAGGGGGGACGTTGGAAGTGATGGCGTTTGTCTTCCCAAGTCCCCGTTGGGCATAATGGAGCCTGGCTGTCCTGGAGATGGCTGAACACCTGCCTGCCCGTGGGAAGTGGGGAATGAATTCCTTGGTTTGCTTTGCTTGCACACGTGGCTTTTGCTTTCCCTCTTAAACTGTCTTTATCTCAACCCACAAGTTTTCTCACTTTTATCCTTCTGATTCTCTCCCCCATCCCACCGGGGGGAGTGAGTGAGCAGCTGTACGGTGCTTAGATGCTGGCTGGAGTTAAACCATGACAGACTCCTTAAACCATTGTTACTACAAGCTTTGAGACTACCAATCTTTGGACCTTGTTTTGGCTTGTTTGGTCCCAAAGACAGGGATTGTGTCACGTCCCACATCCCAATTTTTCAGGACGATGACTCACATTTGCTGATTCCCAGGTCAGGACTGAGGTGAAACAACACCAGGGATCCTTTAACTCACAAAACTCAAATTTTATTCACTCACAACAAGAATTGGCATGTTCACAACAAAAATTGGTATGCTCACAACAAGGACTGGCATGAAACTATGTCAGTAAACTGTGTAACATATGCTAGCCCTGCATCACCAAACATACTACAGGCCTTGATTATTTTTGGATCAGTTCAGGGAAGATAACAAGGAGAGCCCTCCCGTTGAGTCACGAGGTTCAGAGTGGATGCCCTTGCTTTCTAGACTCCCACTCAGTGAGGAGCCTAGGGGCAGCTGGATCTGCTTTTAGTCCTAGACTTGGTCAATGGTTTATGTCTAAAGGGATGAGGTGTAGGGGGGAAAGGAGAGGGAGTGAGGGACAGAGAGACAGAGAGCGTTGGTTCAGTCAGCCGAGGGGTCTGGTTCTGGTGGGCTTGCGCAACTGGGGCTTCAGTTTGTGTCCTTTTAGCATCCCTGCCCCTCCTTCAGGTGGGCACTCAAACTCATTAGGCTAATTAAGTGTGATGAGTAGTTTATGCTTGGGTTTGGGGGTCCTTTGGGGAGTAACTTCCCCTTCTCTGCAGACATAACCATTGATTGATCTTTGGCCATGCATGGCGAGCTGTCCTGCTCAGCGTATCAGAACATCATATCAAAACAGCATGGTGAATTGCCCTGCTCAGCACATCAGAACAGGGAGCTGGGCACCCTCCCGCACACCTTCCCAGTCCTGTTGCTGATGGGTGCTGATCAGCTTCCTTTCACCTGGGATTCCTTGCTAGACAGAGTTCGTTGTTATGCAGAGTTTGTTGTTAAGCAGAACTGGCCCACTACAATGTTTGAGACATTAACTCTTTCAGTCTTTCAAACCGACAGGTTTATTGGAGTTCTTGTATTTGGATGAAGGTTCAAGTGCTAGCACCACTTATTTAAGACATAATTGCTTCTGCTTTAGTATTTTCGACCATGAAACCTCTGAAAAGATACTTCCAAATTGTGACATCAGGCTGGCCACAGAAATGGGACAAAATGTTATCAAAAATACTAATGAATATTTTAACACAGCCAGAACCCTGCTCACACATAAATGAAATCTCTCCTGACAGATCAAGGTGAAATATCAGGTAAAAAATACCAAAGAAGAAAAAATAGTTCTATCTCAGTGCCACAGCCTGTTCCTTCCTCACCCTTCCCCATCCAAGCACAACACAGTGAGAGACATCACTGGAAGTTCATTCCTGTACATTTAATGATGTGGACAAGAGGAGGAAATCATATAGTTTTGAGCGATCTCCTGTCTCACCAAAGTTTTAACCTGCCACAAGTAGCACAGGCCCCAAACAAAGCATGGGCCAGACTGCGGAGCAAGTAGGCACCAACGACCATTCCCAAGGGGCTGTTGTGGAGGAGGATGGGCAAAAGGATTAGAGACACATTGATGCCACCATTCCTGTGTTCCTTCACCTTAGGGCACAGAGCAATACCTGAGCCAGGGCCTGCAGCACACTACCCCCATCCTAAGCGAACTACTGGTTGTGCCTAAGGCCAGCTCTCTGGTAGGAGAGCTGTTTGGTGAGCACTGGAGCTCTTAAAGAAAAAGCTGGAAGAAGCCTTGACATTGGCTTCCCTTGAAAAGTTCTGCTAAGAAGACTTCTCTTTCCCTTGGGAGCAACTTTTAAGCTGCTGTGTAGCAAGAGGACAGAGATGGAGGAAGCAAGGTTCATACTTAGTCCAGCACTTGGGGTTAAGCTTTAAAGACCAGCCAAAACAGGATGAGGCAAGTCTTCTATCCAAGATGGTACAAATCTTCCGGTAACACCTGGTGGACCCTAGGGCCCACATGTTTTAATTCTTGAAAGAAAGGTAACAGGTATCATATGTCATTCATATTGGTTTTATTCAAGCCAAAATTTAGTTCACCTCAACTATCTAACGATTAGATTTTTATTATACACTCAAGTATTTAGGCTGATCCTATGCTCCCTGTGGGAGTATGAGCATTTCCTAAAAGGGAATCATTGCAACATGGACAGGTGCTGGAAACACACAGGTTGTCTCTCATGGCTGATGCTAAAGACTGGACAGTTTAAGTTAGATGTGGCAAATTTCACCTTTGTGATTTCATCCTTTTCTATTGCAGCCAAAGAGCCATTTGCTGTGAAAGTATAACTTTTCTTGTTTTAAATATCTTAGTACTTTTTGCTTTATGACTCTACTAATGCCTTTGGGGTTTGTCCTGTTTGTCTTTCAAGGTTTTTAATTGCTTTTTTTTTTTTTTCCGTTTGCTTGCTTGTTTGCTTTCTGTGAGTAAAATAACAGATTTCTTCCTTACATGGAAAACAACTGCTGAAAAAAATAGAAGAAATTGCCAGCTGCAAAACCCTAGATCTCCAACAGTCATGCAGTCAGTGCAGCCCTCCTATTATTCCTCAAATGAAAGGAGATAACATTTTGGAAAAGAGACAGCATAGTACTTGCTGGTAGGCTGCTTTAGCTAGGACTCAAGAAAACATTTTTGAAAGTGAAGTGACAAAGAAGAAGCCTTTTTAAAAAGTATTTTTATTAACTCTATGATAAACATTGCTTTTGTTCAATTTGGAACCCATAGGGATTAATCCAAACAGTCACTGTCAAGCCCAACTAAGCAAACAGCATTGTAGCAGTGGTTTCCTTTTTCCTTTTATTCTTTTAATTCAGATGAGTGGCTGTACATGTGTGAGTCTGTGCATGTGGGAGAGACTTGCCCCTTATCTTACAGCCTTATCTTTTCCAGCAGTTAAAACAACTTACAGGAATAGTGCTATTTTTAGTTCAGTATTTTGAAACATTTAACAATCTTGAGGATTAACTCTTAGTGGAGCTGAACAGGAGAATTTTTTTTTTTTTTTTTCATTTATGTTATTATCATAGGTGGGGCTGGTCGCTGGTCACAGTGTTCATGATTATAACTGCCTGATACTTCCATTTATATAGCCCCAGATTTCACAGCTTATAGCTTTGTAAGGCTAACAATTGTGGGCTGACACGGTCCAGTCCAGGTTTCTGCCTCATGATGATTTCTCTCTTTTTAAATGAATTTGAAAAAAATAAAAAAAGAATCCATTGCTGAGACCGACAGTGATAGAAAATTAGTTGCTTTGCTCATGTTAAAAAAATTAGTCTTTCACCTTTGTTCTCTTGTGTCCCTCTGCTGCAAAAGATGGTATTGAAAATTGGAGGGCATGAAAGGGCAGAAAGACTAACTTTTCTACCAGATATGGGTTTTGTCTTTCTTCTGAATAATTCCCCAGTTTGAGTAAGATAAAAAGCTCTGAAATGTCACCATCTACACATAGGCAGAAGAAAGCGTTCAGCAATCTGCTTGGATGCCTTAAATGCTACAGCAAGGGTTCTAAGGACCCTAAATTCAGGAGGACAGTTCAATGAATACTCACCCAAACCAATATAGCATCCAAGGCTCTCCAGACACCAAAGGAGGAAGTTTTCTCTCTCTTCACCTGTCCTGAGCTTTTCTACTTTTTATGTCCTAGCCTAAGGGTCAGACCTCAGCCAGAGGCCAACCTCAGCATGCAGGATTCGAATGCACATCCAAGGAGCAGACTTCAGAGACAGCAGCAGGTGAGTGCGTGCCCCAGCCCTGTTGAGCAGCCACAGGCAAATCGAGAGTCTGAAGAGAGTAGCCAGGAGTGAACTTAAGGTTATGTCCTGGTGATTATGCTCTTCAGCTAGGAGGCAGTTATGGAGCTGCAGTTCCTGATGTCTTCATTATTTCACCATCGGTTGCAGAATTCATGAGCAATCCTTACAGAATACGGTGCTCCCATCTCCTCAGCAGGAAACACTTCCATTCTCTGAACACCACTTTCCAAGGGACACCAAGAGAAGCCCTGGAAAAGAGATGGAAGCTCATGAGAGACACAGAACGAGGTCATGCTTGCCCTTGATTTAGGGCAGAAGCCTGGACTCCCTGCATTGGTTCTGGAAAGAGCAAACACTTTATGACATTGATTTAGGGCAAAAAAAACCCCTCAGGTTCTGTGAACTGTCTTCTGGATGGGCCTATAATGCCTCGTTAATTAATGAGATGTCTCTATTCGTTGGTTGCCCAAAGTCAGACAATATGAGCATCCTTTAGAGCTTGAGCTTCGCTCCACCTCCTGGCCACGGCCCTGGGGTGGCTTAGCCCCATGCTAAACCCAGCTGAGAAGCCGATGACTTTCTGTGCTCAGTGTGGGATGTTTGACTGCACTTTTCCACAGAGGTGTGCTGCAGACAATCCGCTTTTGTCTTGTGAGATCTTAAGTCCTTTGAGCAGCACATTGTCAACATCCTTTTCCAGCACAGGTGCATTTCTTTTCCACTACCTCTGTCAGTTCCTGACCTGACCTGAGTTAGCTTACGAAAGCTGAAAACTGTCTCCTTTAGTATGTCTTCTCAACGTAAGAACGTATTTGTCTTGGAAGCAGACCATGGTTTTCTCTCAGTTTTGGGCAGGGGTCCCTCCACTGACACGGAGCTATCAGTAACCTGGCAGTTATCTAAGATGGCAGAGCTCACGTGCTGCAACTCAAGAGTATTTTACTGCAGCTAAGTTAGAGAGGATAATCAGTGGTTTAGTATAGTTCGCTGCCAGAAAAAAATACATGCACCTAAGTTTGGACTTTTCTGAAAAACTTTATTTTTCACACTTAATCTTATTATATCTCTAGCTGAAAGTTTACAGAAGGGTTATTGTATATGTTATTGGAAATAAAGCATCAGCCTTCCTACTTCTCAGGGTTCTTTTAAGAAGCCCTGCTTATTCTATTATTATAATGATATATATGTATGACAAGTAGTATTTTAATACTGTTCGATATGAAATTCAAAAGAACACAGTGCAAAAAAAAAAAAAGAGGAAAAATAAATCAGCACAAGTTTAAATTTTTATACATGTTCTCATTTAGAAAAAAATAGGACAGGCTTGTGGTTAATTTGTGGCATTGGATTAAATAATTAAAAGATATTTATACAGTTTTCTAATACAATAAAATTCATATTCATTTCAGCTCTTTTCACATTCCTAAACATCAGGGTTTAAGCACAGGTTTTTTTCCTGGTCTCTCTAGCCAGCAGAGACAGAGGGTCTTCCAGGTGAGCCAGAGTTAGATTAGGTGTCTCTTCTCAGCTGATCTCTGAGGGAGCTTTTCTTTTTCTTCACAGACCAGGCAGTTAACCATATGCCTTGGGCTGCATAGACAGCTGGGATGAATATTCCCAGCTGCTACTCCACAGGAGGACTAGGTTATTGCACAGGAAAAACTAAAAGATGATGAAGTGCTGAGATCATGAAAGAGGATGGAATATAAACTGCAAACCCATGCACACTGGATAGGATTCCAGTACCCAAACTGGAGCCATTTAAAATTAACATGTTTAATGTAAGCTGGGTGTCTAGGTGCAGTTTACAGTCAGCATGGCATCTCCAAAGGAGGAGTCATCTCCCCTGTTATAGACACTTATATTAGAATGGAGTAAATAGTCTTGGTTTCATCATCTCCAGAAAAGATCAAGGATCAGTACTTGGGCTTGAATTGTGACCCCAAACTGCCCGTGTCACTAATGTGCTGGCACTAATGTGCAAGATTTGATCCTTGCTTTCTCTCCTGCTCTCATGCACTACCCACACATAGTTCAGAGCCAACAGGCAGTAGGAACAGGGTGGGTAGATATGGGGGGAAACTATGGGGATGCAAACTATACCATTGCAGCTCCCCACAGGTATGCACAAGAAGCACCGATTCATTTCACATGCTTGCATAGAACAGCTGTTGTGAATATGGCAATAAAAGAACAATAAAATCTAGATTTATATGAGACCCAAGACTAATCATTAACTCACTTGGCAGATTCTTGCCTGATTCCCTATAGCAATTGTGCCTTGACAGCAACACGAGGAAGCAATAAATTATACTAAAATTACTTAATAATTGTCAATGATTAATCAAACTAACAAACTACTGTTCCAGGCTCCACTGGACAAATATTTAATCTTTATTGGCATAATTTCTCCTCCTTAAACTGGAAATAGAAGAGATTCTTTCTACAGTATATTTCGTTTCTAATTTCTATGAATGGTTACGTCTTCAGGGAACAGGCATATGGCACCTGGCATGACAGGGACCTGGCATTCGAATCAGTTTTCTAAATACTGCTGCAGTATACATAAAGAAGCAATACTAATGATGGTGTTTGTAGAGGTGATAGCCCCTGCAAAGCTGGATTACATATTTTCCAAACGAGGCAGATTTATTCCATTTTCCTCATTGGTTTGTGAAGCCTTGTACCAGGAATGCAAATAATAAGAATCTGATTTATGATTTAGTGGAACATAGAGAAGTCTTTACCAACAGACACATTTCAGAAGACCCCTGGCAGGAAATTTGTGGCTTAAATACACTCTGGTTGCATAATTGCCCCAAACCCCAGAAAACGGTTACAACTCTTCTAGTATATTATGGCTACATCTGTCCTGGTAATACAAGCAGCACCAGGGCTTGTTTTCTGGTTCTTAGGGCAAGCATCATGCAGAAGCCCTTGTCTTTACAACTGAACTCTTTCAACAATCAGAACAACAATGCCAAATACAAACTGCCTGTTGGGAATGACCCCTGTAGTGCTGTAACTTCTGAACCACGGTCAGGAGTTGTTTTGGGGAGCGCTGCTGGAGGCTAACAGCCCAGAAGGGCTGTTGCTCATGCTGGGGACAATCTTAAAAATTTACAAATATACCAATAAAGTTAGAGCTCCTTGCAATATTCCTTGCCTCTGTTTAATTCACTAGTATAGACATAACTCCATGAGAAGGCATTTCTTGCGATAGAGTAAGCAATTCTGTGTTACTCAATACATGGGGTAATTATTACAAATCCCAGGTGTTTTGATCCATTAATATGTAATTAGGTTAGTTCTTGCTTTTTTATCAGAAAAAAATCAAGATAAAATGAATAGCAAATGTTTTGCAGGCATATGCTGGTTTACATACACAAGTATCAAGCCATAGCAGCTGAGGACTTTGATAAAGAACAGAATTGTCAGTGGCACCAGACTGATGCTAGATTTTATGCCAAGCGAAGGCAAAACTGCAAAGCTTGCACTTCACAAAGTTTGAAAGAACATAAAGCACATCAACTTAGAGGCAGAAATTGAAAGGAAAGAGTAAAATGGAGGATTCCTGTACTGCTTGCCATATTTCAAACAGGCTCAGATTTCTCTTTAAAAATACAAACTCCACTTCAGCCCTAAGTGAGTGAATGCAGTCTGCTCTAGGTCAAAACGGATGATTGTGATGATATTTTCTGACCTTAACATCAACAAATCCTTTAAATAAATGCAGACTTCCACGCAGAGTTTTTGCAGCTCTCTGTTCCTCTTTGGATATATAATGGCTGGTTATAGGTCTAGCCATTGAATGGCTATTCCATGCAATTAATTTCCTATGGTGATGTTTAAAATCGTAGAATTTAAACATACTACACTATGGCACTTCTTTACACTTCCTGAAAGAGATTTAACAAGTGATCATGTGAAAAGATTGCTGGGTTTTCTTCTTTTTTTTTTTTTTTTTTTCTCCTTACAGTCACTCTGTTTTACACCCGCCTGCAATTCCTCAGTTATATTGTGTCGAAAGTACCTTCTCTTGTCTAGTTTCAAAAGCTAAGCCATTCTGGATGTACCTTGGCCCTGCATAAATAAAAGGAGAATGCAAGGCTGAAGGAGTGGAGCTGTGTCTGAACAGTAAGGCTGGGATTTCTCTCACCTAACCTTACGTATCTAAACTTAAGATAGCCGGAGGTTTTCTTTCCATGGTCATGTCACCTCATAAAGAGATTCATCCCATTTTGCCTGTTATCTAGTTTCTAAGAGGGCACCTTTGGTGACTACTTATATTTACATATGTAGTCTTCCGATGCCTAAATTAGAACAAATAAATCCTGCCTACAGTGAACTAGAAACCTCAGAAACCAGCTGAGTTTAAAGAGTGCATTTTAAAACTGCTAAAGTAAGAGACAATGAGGAGAGGAAGGAAAGGCAAGAACTGCTCTCCTACTGCCTCTAAATAAAACCCTTCTTCCCTTTTGCCTGGCTTTATCCTTTATTCTTAATGTTTCCATTTTCCAAATTATTTCAAACATTTTTATGGCTTCTGTTCTCATTCAATTAAATTGTGACTGTGCTGATTGAGAAAAGAGGCAGAAACACAAATGTCTGAGTTTCCAAGATATATATTTTTTTCTGAAGAACCTAAGTGCAGAACAGTAGGCTTAGCTCAGAATGTTTCTCCGGTTTTGTCTTTTCTCATATACTTCATATGTCCACCATGTGAATGCAAGCTCCTCCAGACAAGAACGTCTCCTCTATAGTTTTCTTTGAAGACCATACACTATCCAGGAAGATGACTGAGTCTTTCATAGGATCACAGCTGGCAGAAGGTTATGAAGGAAAAAGAAGATAGTAAATCCACCCTGCTAGGTGTCTTGGAAGTAAACACAAGGGATTATTTTTTCTTCATACTAAAGCGTAAATGATTAAGGAAGTCTAGAACTGTTGAAAATATGAAGGTAGCAAACAATGGAATTATCCAATGCTGGTTTTTCTGCTGATTTAATTCACGCAAGACTGTAATCCTAGGAGAAATGGGAAAGGAAGTAAGAAGAGAGTCAGGAGAAACCCAGACGCTTGTACAAAGAGTTTCAAATCCTTGACTTGAGATAACTTGCAACTGGATGTTGACCGAAGACAGACAAGCTCTATCATTTTTCCTGATATTTGCTTGGAGGCTAAGGAGATTATTTAAACCCAAATGCTCAGAGGTATATCACAGACAAAAAAAAAAAAAAAAAAAAAAAAAAAATAACTTTTGTGGCAAAAAAAAATATTCTGCATTTCATGCAGAAGTAGTTATTGTCAGGTTTGGGAATCACTGTAGCCCAGAAGCATACAGCCAAGCGTTAATGGAATAAAAGCATCAGATGTGTCATTGCTAAAATATTTTATTGTACATAAATGAGCAAGTGGGAGAAGAACAAAGGCAGGCGTGATATCTGTGCTTTGTCTCCAGTGTAAATGTGAAACTGTCCCCCAAAGGGAGAACCTAATAGGCTCAATTAAGATCTTAATTGAGCCTTTTCATGAATTTTAAGGAAATAATCTTTTGCCACTTGCCCACAGAAGACTCACGGACCACAAACAGCTGATGCTGTCATTACAATGTGCTGAGAGGCATCTGCTTTCTCTGGGTGGCATTTTTATTGTGTCTTGTATGCTATTAAGCATACAAAGGGCTGTGTAGTTTAAATGATTAAGAAATGATATTTAGAAGTTAGCACATTTATTTTTAAAATAGAAGTGAGATCTTTACGCATCAACTTGTCGGCAGCCCTGCTACCTCAATCCATCATGGGAGAGTATTCTTATCCTATAGTAGCTTCCAATTAAATTTCTTTTTAGTGTGAAACTCTTCAAACTATGCTTGTTCTTAACCATGTCAGACCTGTCAAAATACATGAAGGTTTGATGGGATTAAATCCAAAGCAACATCTCACAGAAGGATGTGTCACAGCTAGACATTTACTTCTTCCTTGTAATAAGGACAGAAACAAAAAATTATTTTTATGGTGTCACCCTGCATACAAAGCTCACTCAAAACACTGCTATGTCCAGCAACATTCATAACGTTAATGATTTTTTTGACTGACTAATCAGTCACCTGTTATAGACATCTCCTGCTATTCTGTTGTGTTCTCTTCATGATGCCATGGAAATTAGTCTGAAAATAAAATGAAATCAAAAATTCTGTTAACAGGAGGAAATTGGAGACTGAGAATTCCAGAAGACAGCCAAAGAGCATCCCTAGGTCTGAAGTAGAGAGGTGGAGAAGATTTATTGAATTATCCATTTCATCTCTCTACAAAGCGTAGACATACTAATGTAAAGATGGATTGTTGGGGTTGTTAAACACAAAGATTGCAAAAGTAAGACAAAGTGAAAGTGCTTTATAAAAAGCAGGTTAATCAAGTGGAATATTTTCTAGGTCAGGGAAATCTCATAGAGGTCTACAGCTGGCTTTGAGATGGAGCCACTGAAGGAATTCAGATTCAAATATTTAAATGCAAGTGTCTGCATGTGGGTTCTTGCAGGTGAGCCTGGTCAGTAATCTCCCATTACAGACAGTGAAGATCTAACTGGTGCCATCAGTGAGAAATCTGAGGAACCATTCAGTTCAACCTAAAGCAAAGACTGACGTTTGGTCAGCCATTAATTCTCTCCATTGACTGTATGGCCTTGATCTTCATTGCCAATAGTGGCCACTTGGGTACTTAGCTCAAACGCAGAGACTTAGCAGAACCACATCTGTAAATAGAAGTGGCTGAATCTGGATCCAGGTGATCTTGCTTCACCTTTCCTTTCAACCTCATCTTGTTTTGCCTTATCCACTTGCATTAAAAGGTCCTGAGGGCAGGCTTGCACTTGCTGTGTTTGTTGAAGGCCTCGTTTAGGGCCAAGCTCACCATCTCTGGCTGGGCTCTTCAGGTGCTACAAGACTGTAAAAAATGGTTTAGTCTTGTTTTTAAGAATATAAGTACCTAGTGATATTTTTCTCAAAAATAAAACTCATGAAATGTGGGATTTCCTTGAAATAGAACCGGAATTAGGAAAAAGAAAATTTCTTGCAAAGGTGAGTCCCACTATAGTGGGGAATAACTTGTTGCACCTGTTAGAAATGAAGAGGCTTGTGGGATTATTTGCAAGAACTTCTCAGCTGATTTTTTGACAGTGGATGCTTTATTAATAAAACTGGCATGTAATATTCCTTCACCTCTTCATCACGCAGCATAACTCAGGACAGTGATGGAATGTAGGTTAAGAATGACTTTGCAACTCAGATGCCTTAAGCACCTGCTTACAGCATGCTCAAAGTTAGATATACTCCGTTATTCAATCTTCTACAGAAAGCTTTCATTGACATTAACAGCCTGTATTTATTTTGAAGCTAATGTGAAGGGCAGACACCTGCATGATTGTTCTGAACTGTTAATGGAAGCAGCCCAAAAATATATCCTGATCAATGCCCAAATTAGAAACCTGGGAACAATTATCTTTTTTCATCCACATGCAGTCACCTTGGAGTGAATGAGCATTTTCCCTACATTGAGGCTATGTCCCATTATTATTTATTAGCTGTACTGCAGAAACACCTTGAAACTCCAGACTGAAGTTACTTGTGCTAAGTGCTGTATAACCATAAATTAAGAGACATTTCCAAAGAACGACTTGTCTAAAAATTAGATGTTCTGAGAAAAAGTGCGTGAAGATGAAGGGCCACAGTGGAATTAGTTCTTTTCCTAAAGGTGACCCAACACATGAAAAGCAAAGCCAAGGAGAGAACCTGGGTTTTTCCATCCCTGCACAGTTCTAGACCTGTATCTAATACAATATTTATCAGTTTGCATTCCTGTGGGTTAAATCACTTGATATTTTCATGGCTTCTGTGTAAAATTAATAAAATAAAATAAATAATAAGATGCTAGTATTTTTCTTTTATTCTGTAACATCAGAGGAAACAATCCTCACACCAAAATGAAAATAAAACCCACCTGATTCAGGGATATCTCCTGAAGTTAATTAACATCAGATAAATAAGTTAATAACAAATATTTTTATTAATAATGCTAATAAATAATAGCAAAATAAACAATGAAATAACATTTAATTTATGGATTATATTCTCCCTTTATTTCAGGGGAATAACTGAAAATTCTGAAAAACAAGAACAAATTTTTTTGAAAAACAAGTTAGGCATATTTGTTTGTAATTACATGGATAACTGATATATACTGAGAAAACTAATTATCAATATATAGTTATATACAGATGTACCACTGTAAAGTCAGTCTAACACAATCCAATCAAATCTGTTGTTAACTCGAACCCTTTGAGCCCCACGTTGTGCATCAAAAGGGACTGTCGTGGTTTAAACCCCAGCCAGAAACTTGGGTACTTAGCTCAAACCCCAGCCGCTCACTCACTCCCCGCCCCGAGGGGATGAGGAAGAGAATTGGAAGAGTAAAAGTGAGAAAACTCATGGGTTGAGGTAAAGACAGTTTAATAGGTAAAGCAAAAGCT
>JAOBAS010000071.1:41855674-41866167 GCA_025311575.1 Elanoides forficatus
GGAGAAGCAGAAAAGCCCTTGGCTCTGGGGAAGCCCTGCTCAGCAGGAACGAAAACACCCCTGGGTTATCAATACTGGTCCCAGCACAAATCCAAACCATAGCCCCATACTAGCTACTATGAAGAAAATGAACTCTACCCCAGCCAAAACCAGCACAACAGATAATATATATTACAAAACCAAATGCATGCAAATATATAAAGAGAGAAAAGAGATATAAATAAGCCTCAGACCTAGGGTTTTAACTTTTTTTCTTGCAAAAGTTGCATTTTTATATTTTTATTTTTTACAGCTTTATAGTTTTGTAGTTTAATGGTTTTATAGATTTATAGCTTTATAGTTTTTATTTCAGAAGAAAGTGTCAAAGCATTTTTTTAAAATCCATTTACATTTTTTTCCCAGGTTTTTTTTTTTGCAAACAAGAAGAAAATGGAGTCTACTCAATAATGGATTTACTGTTGTAATTTTAACTTGAAATGTGTAGCAACAGGACTTATTTCGGTTTGGTTGGTGGCAATTTTCATAAACCCGCCGAATGTCATTGCTACACTAACAAGGACTCAAAGAGGCATGAAATGGCCTTTGGGGATATAAAAATAGCATCAGTGCTCTTGTTTTCCAGTTTCATTATTTTACTATCAAATCCAGGCAATTCTGAACTGTAAACAATGCTACAAAAGCCTAACATTCATAACGCATTTTACGCGCGGAAATAAAAATGATAGTTATCATCCTCTGTGAGTCTTGTTTAAAATTCTCTGAGTTTGCCCCTGTATTTTCAATGCTGTATACCTATTTGTAATTAGGCTATGATATTTAATCAATCACTAGAACAGCACAGATGTCAGGACATGAAAACTCAGGGTTTTGAGTTATATCCCAAAAGCCTTAAATCAAGGTGCTTTTTATTGGTGAAAGGGAAAAATAAGACTTACTTCGTTGTGTCGGCATGTTACAAGTGGTGTTGAACTGATTTGAAGAAAATTATAATCAGGTACATAAAATCAATCAAGCAGAATAAAGAGCCAACCTCTGGCTAAACTTACTCCTGTTATATCCAGTTCATTTAAAATGGGATAACAATGATATAATAAGCTTAGAAGAAATATTACCATGGGGTAAGGAAAATATTGACTCTTCTTAAGTGTTCTCTTCCTGATTGGAAAGGCGGCAATTTAGAGATATTATAATTACTAAAGTTAATTAGTGCAGCACCAAATGTTTCACAGTGTAATGATAATAAATTTTTGAACTGTAAAAAATTGGTTTATGTTATATTTGCTTTTCCCAGTAGAAATAGTAAAGCAGAAAGACAGACTTTACTTCAGAATAAAACAAAAAAGCAAGCAGAAGCCTAATCAGGCAGACACGCCAAGAGCACACTGGTCTTATTCCTTCTAGGCTACCCTCATATTTTTGAAGAAAGAAACAACAACAATGTTAACACGTGGCACAGGGAAGTTTTGTACATAGCTGTGACTACATGGATAAACAGAGTCCACATTACACTTGCGATTTACGTCAGATCAATATTTAGGGAAAAAAAGTTTGTGTCATCACATTAGGCAACTAAGATCATATTAGTCAGAGGAGGTTGCATGTAAAATTAGTCACTGAGACATCTTTTTCAGAAGGCTGAGTTTAACAGAACTAAAACTATATGATAATCTAATCTTTCCTTTTCTTAGTATGTCTTCTAAAGAAACATACAGAAAGTTAGTTAAGGAGAATATGGCTTTTTAAAAATTTTTCTCCTTCTCCTTTTTCTTCTTCTTCATTTTTTTTAACCGTTGTTTAGCTGGAAAAACTAGGTTTACTCTGGATATTGATTGAATATTTTGTATAGAGTTAAGGTTTTTCTCATGTCCAGTAATATAGAAAATTAGATAAAAAATAAGAAATATAAATGTGGAATATAGCTAGAAAATAGAATTTAAATATAAATAGAAAGTAATATAGGACAACCATGCATATTTAGAAAGAGAACTCTGGCATACAGGACAGAAAAAGAAGTAAATATCAAAATATGGAGTAAGAAAATTTTAGGAAATTTTTCTAACTACTGAGATATTTAAGGTAGCGTTCAGGTGTTTTTACCTTCAAAGACTTAAAAAATTAATGTCTGGTTCTGCGCTAGTCACCCACGTATCTTTAGCAGTGCCTGGAGAACAGACAATGCATTTAGACAGATGAAATCCCTCCCAAATGGATTTCCATGTTTCAGCTCAGAAAAACTCAGCTGCACTTTTCTGAAATTAGGAAGGAGACAGTATCACCGGCTTCAGATCCTGGCCTGCAGGATTGTGCCTGAGAAGTAGCTTAAAACATTTATCTGTTAATCTGCATTGTTTTGAAAGGATCTGAAGTGCTGTTATGCAGAAGGAATTGATTGTCAGACTCGCATACAAGTTTATTAAGAGAAATTAAGACTCCTCAATTTGCTCACTGCTGCACTTTTATTCACTATATCTGACTCATCAACCTCTGCTCATGATGAAAACATCCCCCCAAAAGCAACGTGACTTGTCTTCTCTTTGTGTAAAGAAAGGAGCACAGAAACGTGTCCAAACACTTATATTCAGCAGGCAGCTCTGTTGGGCCATGGTTTCTCAGAGCAGGGAAAATGTTTGCATTTTGAAGGGAAACCCTTTGCAGGCGTGGCAAGGCCACTACGTAGTCCTCAGGAAGGTGTCACTCCAAGGAAGGTGGTTAAAGTACCTTCATCTGGCTACAAAGCCAGGAGTCGAGGACTCCCTGGGGTGAAGGATGAGTATTTGCAGGGCAAGTAAAAGGTCAATGATTCTGGGGCAGCCTGTGTTGCTTCCTTGTATAGGAACTGCCATATTTTAATTGCTTTCTAGAGCTGATACTGGCCTTATCTATTTTTTTGATAGATATTGTCGAAGAGTCACGCTTGTCTTTCCACTGTATCCTGGGTAAAATGAGCTCTGCTGGTGATCCCAGGGTTTTGCTGGTGGATGAGAGGGCTGGGGAGGAAGGGAGGGAACCATCGCTGAAGTAATGTCCTTTCTGTGCTGGTGGGAAATGTAAATTCAGGGAAGGAGTCATCTGCCCGCACTTCGGTGTCTCCCTAGGGTTCCTTTGTCATCGGAGGTGAATATTAGGTCCCTCCAGAGCGTGATGCGCATAATCTGATACCCGTCCTGGTCGGAGATAAAGTGCCTGTTGGAGGCAATTACCTACTCCTAGTTCCTGTTTGTCTGGATTGATTAAGGGCCCTAGGGTGACAGACACAGTTTTAGATATCTAATATTTAGACCTCTAATGACAGCACAGATGAATCTCACCTTGGGTCTAAGCCAACAGTTTCCCTTTCTTATTCACAGTCTACCCTCAAGCCTGTCTTGTAAACATGGAAGATTTCAATGACCTTTGTTCTGTGACATCTTTTCCTGTATTAAACATCACTGCACTCTGAAATTAGCTCCAGATTTTTTTTATTTTTTTTTTTTTTCTGATTCCTTTCTGGATGTTGAGGGTAACCTTAAAGGTTGCACTCAAGTCTGTATTTATGAGCTGCACATTTTGGCAGGCAGCCACACCAGACTTAGACACAGAAAACCTTCTAGTGCCTGCAGGATCCAAATGCCAGAGATGGATGCTGGCTGCCCGCAGGTTGTCTAAAGGTAGCTTGTGAGATAGACGCAGTATGAGTGGAAAGTTTCTCCAAAAGCCTCTCCATCAGACCAGGATGGACACCATCAGCTAAAATGATTGAAATTCTTGCATTTATTGGCATTTGAGAAAGCTGAAACTAATCCAGAAAACACTTTAGCTCAGCGTGTTGATTCACCTTGGTCTGTAATCCTGACAACCTGCTAGCAAACACTTTATACCCTGTATGCATGCTACTGGGACAACTGGGGAGCTTTTAGTACCTTCACTGGATTTCAAATTAGCAACTTACATACTAGGCTGTAACTCTCATCCGCTAAATGTTTAGTCTGGTCCAAATATTCCATCTGCCCTCTCTGAATTTTGGCTGGATGCTAATCATTTTAATTGAAAACATACTTACAGGCTTTAATTATTTACTCTGAATCCCCAAAGAAAAAGACAATTTAATCTTGAAGAGTCTCTGTGGAGAGTTAGTATGTCCAGGAAAGCTGATAAAACCCAATCAGCAAGAAGTGTCCTGCAGATAATTGGGTGGTTTTATGGATTATTTTTTTAATACCTCTGTAAAATGTACAAATATTGGATTGCTTTATTTTGCTTTAATTTGGCAGTCAGTATTCAAATGGGAATACTTGAAGTTTTGGTCACTAAATTCAACACAGGCAAAGGCAGTGGTAAAAGAGTTTAATCCTGTCTTGGGTGTGAAATCAGTCAAGAGTTCAATTCTTCACTAGCTGGACATCACATTCTGTAAATCTCATGTAAATCTTATGACTGGAAGATATGGAAAATGAAATTTCTCTCCCAAGAGAAATGCTGACTATACTACATTTCTTTATCTGCTAATTAGTTTTTAATTATTAGTTATTTTTCCAAAATTGATATTTTCCTAAAAGAAAATGCTTATCATTATGAATCCCCATTGACTAACAGGAAATTTTTCACTCTTTTTCTTTAAACAAGCTATTCATGGTGTACTTTTTGTTTGTAAAATTTCATAAGATCCCACTAGCAATCATCAGTACACTTATACTCTCATTCAAAATGGCATAGACAGGTAAGTCTAGGCATTGACTCCTCCTGGACATGTGTCTTGCAGAAGGATGAATCCTTCTCCACTGATTAGAGAGATAACTGTTAGAGGTTTAAGGTTACATGGCAGGAAATGCCTAGAGCCAGTGCCCACAGATCAGATAAGCCAGTTAAAATCAGTGTTTTCCACAGAAAAAGTGCTAGCACGTGATGCTGCAGTCAAGATGTCAAAGCAGCCTGTTTGTATTTTGATTAATCTCAGAGGTTCCCAAAACAGTCATTTTTGGAACTGAAATTACTTCCACATGGTATCTGTCTGAAAGAGAGTCAACATTTTTATCTGGAGCAAAATCCCTACAAGCCCTCTGAAGCTGAGGACAGGTGCCAAACAAATACAAGTTTGCCATTCTTACGTGAAAAAACCAAATCGGAACACTTTTTCCTTCACTTCTTCAAATATAACGGATCTTCTGGACTTAGAGGTCTATAAGCGCCGAGACCACAGTACATTGCTCTGCTTTTGAGCTCGGGTACTGATGTGGAGGTGAGGGCCATGCAACACCAATATCACTTATTAAGAGACTCTATTTAAGGTACCACAGTGGTATCAGCCCTCTTTGGATTTTGGACAAGTAATTGAATCTGCGATTTACGCCACTTAACTTTAACCATCTAAAAGTTGGTATTTGAGATCTCCCTCCCAGGAGAAAAGTACAGCAGCCTGAAGAAGATGCTTCATCTCATCTGATGGAGATGACTCACGTCCTCCTCTCTGACTAGAGGAGCATCTCAGAGTGCTTATCAACTACCAGCGTGATCTGAGACAAATCTCACCCTATGGGCAGGAGTGGGGCAAGACCTGAGCTGGCCTCGCCTGGGCTTCATTGAAGTTTGGGGAAAGCGGGGTGCAGAGAGCAAGTACATCAGGACACAAACCTCCTTGGACGTGAGAGCAATCCACTGGATTCACATATGTCCCTTGCCTGTGGGGAAGAGCCTGCGTGTAGACGCCGCCATCTCCTGAAGGGTGCACCTGCAAACGAGACACAAATGATACCAAAATGTGAACCCCTATAAGGATTTATGGCTGATAAATATCAGGCTGCTGAAAAGACAATAAATAGTAAGAAAGGTGGAATAAACAACCCCAAAGCAGCAGATTGTACTAGCTGTTCCAAAAACAGAGCATTCAAAAAAACCAAAACTTCAAAGTTCTCCACTGCCTCTGTCTGTTCCCTTCTCCCTTTCTTTTTCATGGGTTTTCCTGGCAAAGAGAAGCACTAAAGGTATGCTTTTCAAAGCCTCAAATTATTTTATATAGTTTTCAGTTTACTCTGGCATCTTGCTTAGGCAGTTGTAATCTTCCTCTACAAGTTATTATACATATATGAGCAGGGAAAAGCTCATTATTAAATCAGTACAGGGAAGCTGGCAGGCGTTAAGTTCCTGTTCTTTTTGGACAGAGCTGAATTCTTACCTACTCTTATTTCTGTTGTGCACACAACCAGTTGCAAGTTATTTCTTTCTGAGAGATTCCATATGTTGAAGTACAGTTATTCTTCACGTTGACAGACTACTGACATCCCTTAGTGCTCTAATAAATCCACAGAGCTTCATGCAGTATTAGTATTGCCCAGGCCAGCACATCTGATCTCTCTCTCTGTCTTTCTAGCCTATTATTTGTGTCAAATCTACCCTTTTCTCTTCATTTTTTTTCCCATTAGACTATTGCATTTAGGGATTGGTGGAACAGAGGTTTTGTTGATTCTTTCTCTAGGGATATATACTCTATTTGTTTGGTTGGTTGGTTGGTTTTTATTTATTTATTTTCCCTGGGGCTCAGCTTAGGATTTGGTAATGTTGTATGTGTTTAAAACAAATAAATGAACAGAAAAAAAGAATCCCTGAGAAAGATGTTCAAATAACCAGTTTCCTTGACTGATGCCACCATTTCTCGATTGCCCTGACTCAGTCCTCACTTTGAAAGATCTCATATGTCAGCCTTTCTAATTTACATGTTTAGGGTTCATTAAATGAGAAGACTCAGTAAAGAAAAGGTATCAACAGCCCTAAAACTGCATCTCCTGTTCTCATGGAAAATGAAGGAAAGAAATGGAAATGGCTATTTGGAAATAAACTGCTTACCTCCCTTCAGTTCATATTTCTTTCTCTTGTATTTTCCAAATGGTTCATATGTGATCTGGACATATCCATACGCCGTAGATAGACTCAGGTAGGATTTTAAAGAACGTGCAGGTCAATTTTTTCCTAGGAGTTAAAATTCTCTTTAGATCTTTGTTTGTAACCATCTGTGTCAAACAACAAATAATAAGGCAAAGGAATAAACTGTAAAACTGAAAAAAAATAAAATATAACCTTGTTTTGTGTTTGACATGGTTTTAAGCTTTTAGGAGAGGCACAAGAAAGTCTGTTTATTTAGGTTTATTTCTTAAAGAAAAGAAACAGTGAAATCAGAGGTATTTGATACCAGCTCAGGCCTCTGGAATGACATTCACTCTTTGAGAAATTTTATAAAGCTGAAGGAGTAAACAAAATTGACAAGTTGTTTTTGGGTTTGGGTTTTCTTTTTGTTTTTCTTTTTTAATTCAACTTTGTTATGCTCACATACTACAAACAAATCTATATGATTTCTGGTCAATTTTCTCTTACGCAAATTTTGGGTTTGGAATTTGATTTTTGCCATTCCTGTGGACATCAGAACGTCATATTGGTGCAATATTTTCTTATACATCTTTTTAGTTGTAAAAACACAACGGAGTATTTGTGCCTTTCTATTCACAACTGCGGGATGCTGACAGCTGCCCATTGTCTCCCCCCTAACGTGCTAATTGCCTAGAAAAGCAATTTGTACTGATACATGTATTGGATTTGCATGGCACGGTTTTGGTAGTGAGAGAGCTACAGGGGTGGCTTCTGTGAGAAGCTACCAGAAGCTTCCCCCGTGTCCCACAGAGCCGATGCCAGCCGGCTCCAAGACGGACCTGCCGCTGGCCAAGGCTGAGCCCTTCAGTGATGGTGGTAGTGCCTCTGGGAGAACAGAGTTAAGAGGGGAAAAAAACTGTTGCGCAACTGCAGTCGAAGAGAGGAGTGAGAAGATGTGAGAGCACCAGTCCTGCAGCCCCCCAGGTCAGTGCAGGAGGGGGAGGAGATGCTCCAGGTGCCAGAGCAGAGATTCCCCTGCAGCCCGTGGTGATGAAGACCATGGTGAGGCAGGCTGTCCCCCTGCAGCCCAGGGAGGTCCACGGGGGAGCAGATCTGCACCTGCAGCCCGGGGAGAGAGGACCCCACGCTGGAGCAGGGGGATGCCCCCGAAGATGGCCATGACTCCATCGGGAATACTGCTCTGGAGCAGTCTGTGCCTGAAGGACTGCAGCCTGTGGGAAGAACTCACACCAGAGAAGTTCGTGGAGGTCTGTCTCCCGTGGGAGGGACCCCACGGCAGAGCAGGGGAGGAGTGAGGAGTCCTCCCCCTGAGGAGGAAGGAGCAGCAGAGACAAGGTGTGAGGAACCGACCCCAACCCCCATCCCCCGCTGGGGGAAGGAGGTGGAGAACTCTGGATTAAAGGTGAGCCCATCAAGAAGGGAGGGGTGGGGGAAGGTGTTCTAAGGTTGAGTTTTACTTCTGATTGTCCTACTCTGATTTGATTGGTAACAAATTAAACTAATTTCCCTAAGTCGAGTCTGTTTTGCCCGTGATGGTAATTGGTGAGTGATGTCTCCCTGTCCTTATCTCAACCCACAAGCCTTTCGTTATATTTTCTCTCCCCTGTCCAGCTGAGGAGGGGAGTGACAGAGCAGCTTTGGTGCGCACCTGCTGTCCAGCCAGGGTCAACTCACCACAGTTGTGAGTATCACCTGGTCCCGGAAAACTTTGGGGATTGTTTTCTCTAAATAACAAATACTGGTATATTCATTCCTATATCATTTGTACTTAGGAACTACTTGATATGAGATGAACTAGGTATGACCTGGTTTATGTCCCTGGTTTTAACACATTTCCTTCCTTTCTTCCGAATATCATGGTCATGTGATGGCTGCTAAAGTGATCTCCAGCTTTTGCAAGCCCCTGAACTCTTCCAGGGAACTGTCTGAAAGAGAGTTAGAGCCTGTGCCAGTGTCCTGTATAACATAGCCATAACTTCTACATCTTACTGAGTATCTTCCTTCTGTTTGAAATCCTACCTGCCAACATTATCATTTAAAACAACCATTCCAGGTAATGTATCTTCTATTTCAGGTTTCAAACCTTTGCATAGAAGTATTTGTACATATGATCTTTTTTTTGTGTTTTTTTTCGTGACCTGTTTAAATGAGACCCTATTCATTTGGACTTTTTTTGCTGTCACTTGTTTGAATTTTGTTTGGTTTGTCCTCTATACTACACTTAATTTGAGTACAGTGCTCTGTAACTTCACTACTAGATGAATCATCTGAAAGGGTGTACTTTTCAGCACATTGGCTTTCAGAGCATTAGTTTAAAAACTTCTCCATAACTATTTTTGTTTTAAGTTTCATCAATAGATTTCATTTTCCTTGGACAGAGTACCTCCCTCATATCAGTTCCATTTTTTCTTAGTTTCCCCCATTCCTAATTAACTGACTCTGCTCTTCTTTATGCCACTTCTTAGACACACGTTGACATTCCACACGCTCTCTAGCCCTGTGTATGGTACTGAGAACATTTCTCAGTACATCTTTTCTCAGAGATTTTATATCATCTGTTGCTACTATTCTATAGTATGACATTTGAGATTTCCATTTTTCCGTTATCAGAAAACAAGACAGAAGTATTTTGTCATGAGAATAGTTTGCAAAGCATCAAAATAATTTGTATCCATGACTTTGTCCATTCTTTACTATTTTGTTTCCTAAGATGTGATTTCATATTCTGCTTATGCGCTTATATTTTCATGTGGCATTTAAAAACTTTACTGCTGCCTAGGTAGTTTATTCCATACCTACTTTATATTTTTTCTAGCTTAATAAAATATTTCATTTAGGTAACAGGGAAGGTCTTACTTTCCTCCTTTTTTTAATGAATGGCTGCATGAATATGTTTCTCAGCCATTCAATGAAATGCTAACAAGGGCTTTTAAGGGGCTATACACTACTTTGCACTACAACATGCAGAACTTTGCAGTAATTTCCCTTATTGTTCTATGGCTTCTTGTGATAGAAAAACATGCTTTCTACATCAGAAACTGAAGATATAATGGCATACAGTTTCTGAAGAAAACAAAGACTTTTCTTGCATGTTTTGATCTGACCCCTCTTGGACAGGATTCTAATCTTTCAGTCTATGGGGTAAAAGTGCACTGTTGTGCCACCATAGACTGCCCTGATCTGTTTTTATTCTGCAACTTGCTACTGCATCTATAAAAATATATTTACTAAGGAGATTGTTAGCAAGAAGTCTGAAACTGAACACCAAATCAGTGAAGAGCTTGATTGCTCAGGCTCTAAGATGATGCTGGGCCAAAAATAAATAATTAACAGAAGTTGTCTCTGCTGCAGAATCACTAAAGCTAGGACCTTTAGTGATCTTCTCCAGCTCTCCAAGTATTAAATATTGCTTTTTGTGTTCATCTCTTACTGTCAGTTGCATATTTCAATGTCTTACCTTGCCTGACTGTGCATTAAAGAATATTGTCAGTACTATTCATTATCCAGTGTCCTATTAGACAGTGTCTGGCTCAGATATTTACTCTGTTAAACACTGTAAACCATAGAATCATAGAATCATAGAATCATAGAATCATTTAGGTTGGAAAAGACCTTCAAGATCATTGAGTCCAACCGTC
>JAOBAS010000071.1:41866267-41876461 GCA_025311575.1 Elanoides forficatus
ATTCCCCGTCCCCCTGTGCTGCTGGGGGGAGGAGGTGGAGAAAATTGGGAGTGAAGCTGTGCCCGGGAAGAAGAGAGGGGTGGGAGGAAGGTGTTCTAAGATTTGGTTTTACTTCTCGTTATTCTGCTCTGATTTGACTGATAATAAATTAAACTAGCTTCCCCAAGTCGAGTCTGTTTAGCCCGTGACAGTAATTGGTGAGTGATTGTCATGGTTTAACCCCAGCCAGCTACTAAGCACCACGCAGCCGCTCAGTCACAAGCACACTCACAGTGGGATGGGGGAGAGAATCGGAAGAAAACAAGTAAAACTCATAGGTTGAGATAAGAACAGTTTAACAGAACAGAAAGAAAGAAATTAATAATCATAACAATAACAATAATGACAATAATAAGAATAAAAGAATTGGAATATACAAAACAAGTGACACACAATGCAATTGCTCACCACTCACTGACCGATGCCCAGTTAGCTCCCGAGCAGCGATTCCCCCAGGCCAACTCCCCCCAGTTTATATACTGGACATGACGTCACATGGTATGGAATACCCCTCTGGCCAGTTTGGGTCAGCTGTCCTGGCTCCGTCCCCTCCCAACTTCTTGTACCCCTCCAACCTTCTCGCTGGCTGGGCATAAGAAGCTGAAAAATCCTTGATTTACTTAGTCTAAACACTGTTTACCAACAACTGAAAACATCAGTGTGTTATCAACATTCTTCTCATACTGAACCCAAAACATAGCACTATACCAGCTAGTGGAAAGAAAATTAACTCTATCCCAGCCAAAACCAGGACAGTGATCTCTCCCTGTCCTTATCTCAAACCAGGAGCATTTAATTATATTTTCTCTCCCCTGTCCAGCTGAGGAGAGGGACTGATAGAGTGGCTTTGGTGGGCACCTGGCATCCAGCCAGGGTCAACCCACCGCAACACAGTATGATAATATTCACACATTTTGTCCTTTGCGATACTGAGGCAAATCTCAGTTCACAGTAAAATGAAAAATGCTCAGAGTTTAAACATTTCAAAATCTTGAAACTTTTATTCTCCTCTCTCTTTATAAATGCAAGAGAAGACAAGAAAATTTCAGAAACACGTAATAAAATAATTAATTAATTACTGTCCTTGTCCATGGCTGACCAGAGAAACAGACTCTGGTTTACCTGTAGTGATGAGGTAGGTTAATTGCTTTGTCCATAAGCTAGCTCAGAAAAGTGACATTTCGATATATCTTTCGAGCATCGTCATATGAATAAGGAAACTATGATAATCCAATGCATTTTTCATTCTCTGACATTTCATAGGGAATAGCATTAAGGTGGATCATCAGCATTTGCATATTGTAATTGGTTTTGCATAGGTTTGGGAGGGCTGAGTTAACAGGGACCTGTCAGTTATATCAGCTTTTTAATTAGTTTATTTCACTACTGTTCTCAAGTGTCTAAGCAAGTGAACTTTAAAGTAACTTCAGAATACATTTGTGCCTTAAACTAAAATATGAATGCAATAAGCTATATATATTAGCAAAATAAACTGTTCATGTTTCTTAACCCTGGTAGCACTGTTCCTCTTTCCTTAGCTGTTCAGATTTCATAGATAGTTTAATGAGAATAATGGAAGCATACTAGTTCATATTCATTCAAATAAATAGGAATCAGGACAACTAAAGAGGAATAAGTCTTTATGGACTGTAGTCCATTAAAAGTTTAGGCTTAAAACTTGGGCTAGCCATCTAAAATTGCCCACTTCTCTCTGCAAATGGAAGATTAGCGGGCAGGCAGTTGGACTAGACGATTGTTGTAGGTCCCTTCCAACTGAACTCTGCATAGAATGATAGAATCATTTAGATTGGAAAAGACCTTCAAGATCGTCAAGTCCAACCATAAACCTAACACTGCCAAGTACACCACTAAACCATGTCCCTATTAGGGTGCAGGTTTCATATATTTGTCAGATAAATCCCACGCTGTAAGTCAATGACTGGAGGAAGGGTAGGGGAGAGAGAGATAACTAACGAGTGTGACTTTTAGTGTCCATCTTATATCCCCATTTTGGATGCAAAATGACCTTTTGGAAGGACCCATATCTATCACTGACTGTAGGAGAAATTCAGTAACCAATTTATGCTAAACACCAGCTCTTCGACATCATTGTCTGAGATGAAGCCCAGCTTCTGATCAGAGGGTTTATGCCATAACCTTGAAATGTCCTTCTACCATCTTCCCTAAAAGACTGCCCTTGAGGGATGAATCTAAACAACAGTGCTGGTCACGGGCAACACTGTAAGCATATTTAACTGGAAAAGGTAAAAGAAACATGTATTATGCTTGGGCTTGAGATATTAACAGTGGTATGAAAGGTTTATCTTAAAAATGGTGAGCTTGATTATTTAAAAATCAAAGAAAGTAGCAGGGAAAAAAATCAAAATAAAGGGATGAACCATAAAATATTAGAAAGAGAGGGATTATCAGGGAAGACTAGAGGTAGACTTGGTAATGGAATTACACTCAAGGAGATGGGAAGAAGCAAATCAGTATATCCTTGTTGTTAATAACATGTTCTGACTCTACTTTTCCATGAGGAGAAGGAAGCCCAAGATGTCCATGTCCACCCTGCTCTTCTTCTAAAGTCTTCAGAGAGATGTGGCAGAGTGGAAGGCAGGTCTGTTCTTTTAGCCACTGCATTTCATAGCCCAGCTCATAAACAAAAACACAAATCAATGCTAGAGATGCATCTCATCCTGGTGCCTCCACCCTGAGCACAAAATCATCTGCTACAGGCACGAAGCAGACACCCAGGACCTGCAGTATATCAAATCGAATTAGGATGAGCCTCATTATTTTGTAAGTTGAAGCTTCCTTCAAGAGATATATACCATATTTTCAAGCACTGGTTTAAACCAGAAAACAATAACTGTTCTTGTAAGAAGATGGACATGTCTGTTGTGACAAGACACCGGTTGCACTACAACAGCAGCAAATGTGTCTAGTCCACTTGATATTCATGGTTCTGTCATTGTATGCTGGAGTTTTGCTGTTCCGGTTGAGTCTCATCTAGCAATCATTTATGCTTGCAATACAGCCTGACATCTCTCTGCCTGTAACTCTGTCCAAATATTCACAGAATTAGCCAGCCTCTAAAAGGTACAGTTCTTAATTGCTTGCCTAAGACTGTACTTCTTCCCCCCTAGATCATTATACAAGATGAAGCTAAATTAATTTGGCATCTGCAAGAAACCCTGAAGACTGCCAAGAGTTCAGAAGGCAGATTTTAATAAATGAGAGAGGATTTTAGGTTGTTCATTTGTTTGTTTCCCGGAATGGTGTAGTTATCTATTTTTATTGCCTGGTGATTTTCCAACTCATTCTTTTAATTCCTGCTTGTGACCTGCTTTTCCAAAAGTAATGAGTGATCTGGTCTCTTGCAAAAGCTGTTTTTACTGATAGTCTGAAGGTTTGTTCTGAATGTTATTTAATTATTTTCATGCAGTCTCATTCCCTCTATCTCCCTCCTCCTTTTCCAAGCCTTATAGTACCTAAACGGTGTAGCTGTTACCCTGTTAAATTTACCCTGCCATGAGTTTCCACCCACTTCAGCTTCAATTTGTTTGTTCTTTCCACCTTTTCTGAAGGTCTTTAACTAATTGTCAGTGCCCTTCTGTTTTGCTCCAAAGTGGGTTTTGTCAGAAAGCAGACACCAGACTGCTTGCAGGAGTGGAGGAGAGAGAAAAGCACTATAAGCATGATGCACACAATACTCATGAGATTTTTTTTTTGTTTTCCTCTTGGTAAGAGTCATCTGTGCATCATGGCAAAGGACATATGAGAAAATGCAGATACGTATTCAGTCCTTGAGTACCACTCTCAACGCAGCTTTATTGCTTCTGGGACACTACTATTCCTCAAAAGCACCATTCTGCAGTGCATAGAGATGTGGGCTTGCTAAGGGAGCTCAGTACACAAACATGGATCCTTGTTCATAGAACTGAATGGATACATGGATACATGTCCCATATTTCTACTCTCTCTAAGCCAAATCTATTATTAAAAAAAAAATGTATAAAACTGTGGTCATGATGATCTTGCTAACTTCCATCCCAGCATGGCAATAATAAAGATTGCCTGAAATTTTTCACGATTACCATTGGAAGCCTCTACCACAAATGTTCTGCAAACTCAATAGACAAGGGGGTCATGTGGTGAGAGGTCCCACGATAGCACAGTGAGAACATGAGCAGAACCCAGATGACCTTTATTCTGTTGCAGGAAGGCAGCAGTGATGGAATTAATCTCTTCCAACAAGTTAATACAAGCTAGCCATTCAAGCTCTGTAAAGGGCCAGTGGGGAGAGACCAGTGTCTCCATCCACTACCTGAAAATAGACTGAACCCCTGCGAAAAGTGTGTTTTAAGCCAGGCTGCAGTGTCTCCTTGAAGTGCACATCTCCCTTCTTTGATTACAGAAGACTTAGGTGCCCCATATAGGTGTCTAGTGACCTCTGAAATGCCATAGGTATCCCTCTTGGTTTCCAGCTGCTGCGTGGGTCTCCTACAGGTCCTGTGCCAAATCTCTGTGTGCTAAGAATGAGTGTCAGGTCAAGATTAAGGCATCCAAATTTAGGACTCTAAATGCAAGTTTCTCTGTGTGAGATAGGTGTATCAGCTACATGTACGGTCAGTGGACATTCACTCAACCTGGTCAGTGGAGATGATCAATCAGCAGAGATGGGCTTCCATTGCCAAACAGAAGCATACGATGTCGTTTTAGACACTGTGGGGTACCCACCGGGCTTCCACCTACACCACCAGATGGGTGGGCAAGTATCTCATGTATCTTGTGTAATATCTGCTAGCCCCAAGCAGATATGTTAGCTTAGATTTACTATAGTGGGAAAATGGTCACCCAGTTTACATGTAGACATCTACATGTTGTTGCACAAATACAGAAGTCTTAATCTCAGGCTGAACTCTGCCCTAAAAATTGCCTTACACTAAATACCTGGCTTTCAGAGGGCTGTATTTAGATTGGATGTTCTGCTGCTAATGACAAAATTATGCTGTTTTGTATTAGAGCTATTATTCCATAATTCGTGCCTGAATTTCCTTCCTTTTCTTTTTGCCAGATCCACAAGAATGTCAGCTCAGAGAAGATTAAGTTTATGCTATTTAACGTTGCAGTGATAATGCTCAATTAGACTTTTTCAGTTCACATCTGTAAAGGCTGGTGCCAAGTTAAATCACTTCAATCTACTTGATGTCCCAGATCATGTAACAATCAGTTAAGAAGGTGGCTGCAAGCATGATTTTTTTCTTCAGTGGGCGCAATTATAAGTACTGAAAGCTCTCTCCGCACAAATAACTCTAGGCGTTGCCTCCTGCCCCTTTTGACAGAGGAGAAATCTAGCCTAGCAGGTGTGTGCTGTGCATCATCTTTAACCCTCCAAATATAAAGAGTATTTAAACTTTTGGCGGCTTTGTGAAGTTTCATTTTTCTCTGAGCCAAATTTAATTTAAGTGAGAATGAGGTTCTTGAGTTTCTTCCTCTCTTGAAGGATTTTTATTTATTTATTTATTTACTCATTCATTTCACTTCACTGTTAAGGAATATGAAACCTGGCATATAGGAAGTACTAACTGCAGTGCAAAAGAAAATACCAAGATAATGATAAACTTTGAGTGGGAACATGGGGGGATGGAAGGGGAAAGGAACAAGGAGAGAAAGAGAAAAAAAGAAATGAGAGGAAAGTAAAGGTGAGAAGCAGAACATTCTCTGTTTCCCTCTAGGTTTATCATATCTTGATTTTTTATTTTGAATTTACACAAGAAAACCTTTATAATCCCCTGGAGAGCAACTAAGCAAATATGTAGAGTTATATAGATTTAGGCCTTTTGAGGAGCCCTCCCCAAAAGGGAAAAATTCTGCAGACAGTGGCTCAAGATCCCTTTATTTGGTTTTAAACTTCAAATTAAAATTGTATGTTACTGCTAGATTTAAGCACTGAAGCCAGGTCTTCAAAACCATGAAGCTGGATTAAGAATAAAGAGATTCTAGAACAGGAATATTTTAATCTATTTTACTTACCTTCTCGTGTTCTGGGCTCATGGTGTATCCTTTTTGCCTTTTTGTCTGTGACCAAGAGATCACAGGGAATTTCTTTAGACAAAAACAGTCAAGTGAGACCACAAGATGAGTTTCTCACATGTTTGTGTGACAAAAAACCCACAGATCCTTGCAAGACTAGCATTAAAACCTAAGGGTTCACGGGCCTTAATGTCTTCAAACTTCTTGTCTTTGACTGACTGATTGATTGATTGATTTTTATTTACAGCTCATTCAGAAGACAAATAACAAGAATAAAAGCTGGTATTGCCAAGACTGGAAATGAAAGTGCTAAGGCACATTTTACTAGAAAGTGACTCTTTCATAAGCCTACACATTTTCATTATCAGTTTGAGACATGATGGGGATGATTAGATATTTGTCTTACTGTGAGTGACTGCAGGATGATGGGTTATTCAATACAGATCACCAATGCTCTGAGCTCATCAGGCTCTTGCTGCTGTTGATTGAGGTGCAGTGATTGAATTCACCTCTCATGTTCAAGAGAAGTTCATCGCTGCTTGAGAAATAAGGTCAAGATTCCTTCTGTGACAACATCAACCTTTGAGCCTATTGATTATGATATTAAAACCCCCACATATTAATTGCTATTGTTATCATTATAAGCAATCTAAACGCTTTGATCTCATTTTCACCATTAGCTTGCATATCCAGGCCAGAGGTTTAATACATACACATTTTGGCAGAAGCTGACAATGCTAAGAAAGGATAAGACAAAGCCTGAAAGGATTTCTTTTAAAATTACCAACCACCAGCAACTCAAGTCAAGTTTGGCAGAGAAGGACTTAAGGGATAGTAGGGACCATGCCTGGCAAATCTCATGCCATCACAAACCAAATCATTGTCTTTGGGTAAGTTAAGTTTTGAGTGGTTAACTCAGTGCAAAGTTCTTCCACAGTGAGCAGAGAGGAAGAGACATTTACCTGTTGAAGGCCCAAAGCCAGTTACCATAAATGTTAATACAACATTTCCCATTAACTGATGCAACTGGAGAAATCTTAATTGGTACAGACTGCCTGGTGGAACTAGAGGAAATAATTCCTCTTACCTTAGTGGAAACAGGAAGATAAGCATTGGATTGTCCCTGGTGTTAACTGTTACAGCAAACTTAACAAGTAACAAAAATAAGAATACACCTCATTCATTGCTTCATAAAAGTATGGTTGCACAGAGCCCTGGAGGGGTGTTTAGTATGAAAATAACACACTGAAAAAAAGCAGGCTTTTGTATTTCTTTAAGGACATTCAGGGTATTCCCTTCCAGCACACATAAATAATGGATTACCTAAGCTTCATTACTTTTTTGGCATGATTTGTTCTTCTATCAGGTTTGCAGTTCTTAACATGACATTTGCAATTTTACCATTTTCCACGGCAGTGCTGGTTCCCTCCTCCCAGCAGCTGGCGTTTGCTTATAATAATGTTTATTGCACAGTCCTCCAGGCCTATCTTCTTATCCTCCCTGCAGTCTAATGAATAGTCCATGACATTATTATGGGCTCACTAATTTCCAACCAGCTATTGTTCCACGGATCAGTGCTTTCAATGTGATGACTCAGCAGGCAGTTCCCCAGTCCTAAAAATCTTGGTTTTGATAACGATTTCAATCCAGTTCAGCATTTGAGAAAGGCTGCCGTGTTGCTGAGTCAGCACAGATGAAGAGATAGCCTAATCTATCTAAAAGAAGCACAGGAAGAGAAAAAAAAAAAGTACAAAGAAGTAAATTGAAAAATCATCACGAATGTTGCAAGAGGAAAGCGATGATGGTGCCACAATGAAGCAGAGCAACGCTGAGATACTTAAGGAACAAGAATGTCCATGCTGATTGCACTGTTATGGCCCCATCTTCATCTTAGCCACCAGCCAGCCTCTGTAAAACCAAATGCCCTTATTCTAGTTTTCTCCATTTTGAGGAGGAATTTAACTTCTTGGTAAGACCTGTAAATCTCATCACTGTGGTCTGTCTTCCTCACTATTGCACACCTACTTGTTTTAGTATCCACAGAGGGACCTGCGAGTCTCTTGCAAAAGATATGTAAATGCAAAACCAAAATAACAGACCTATTCCCACACAGTTTTCAAGCAAGGCAAAGTATAGACTTGGCTGCAAGCTTTTGATACCTAATTTTAGTCCTGATTATAAAATAAAATGAGGTATATAAACCAGGAACATTTTATTTACTCATGTTAATGTTAAGTAAGTTCACCTACCCCACTTTCACTTCCCTTGCACAAACATATTCAATCACCAAGACATAGAACATTGTCCCTGGCTTCTCTTGGTCAGAGGTTAGGTGTTCTTTCAAATAGACATAATTAAGAAATGCAGTCCACTATCATAACATGCTCCTAAGGAAATGGCATGTCTTTATTTGACTATGCTTATTGAAAACAGCTTTTTTCTTTTTTTTTTTTTTTCCACTACAGCCAATATATAAACTATTCCTTTTCTGGATTATAATTAATTGCTGAAGGTCAGTAATTAATCTCTTTGTTTTACAAGATAGGCTGCACTTAACTGCACTGAGACACCATGGCAGAGGGGAATACATACAGTAAGGTTTTCTTTGGCTCTGTGTGCAGAAGGAATTTTGCTATGCACAGGTGGTACCCAGCTGCTAATGAAACTCAACTGCCTCATTTAAATAGGCCCCTTTGGAAACCTTTGAGCAGAGTATCATATTTGCACAGACCTCCACCGATGTGGAGACGTGTTTTCTTGGACAGGCATTTTGGGAGCAGGTCAGAATTCACAACCTGGTACCATTGTGTTTCCTTCTGTTGTCCTCAGATGGTGCCAGCCTATGTACTCAAAATCTTTTTCTCTCCTTCTCGGGTACTTACTAACTGCTGATGTGGGGAAATGTTTAACCCACATAAGCGGTGTGAAATGTGAATTCACTCTTCCAGAAAAAAAATGAGTTGGGATTTGAATCTCATCCTGGAAATACTATCTGCTTGAAATACCTTTAACTGTACAATGAAATAATGTTGAGAGCTTCCACACTTCCGAGAGTAAAAATTTTCAGCATACTTTTTGTGCCAATAAGAGCAGGAACCAAAGGACTCTGGTTTGACTCTAAAATAGATGACTATAAGTTGCTTTCCTAAATCCTTGATTTTTTCAAGATGATACAGTGCTTTTCACTCTTTCTCTGTAAACATGAAATGATTAGAATACTTACAGTGTTTTCCCCAAGAAATGCTGAAAGCTCTTGCCTACTTCTGGGGTTTTGAATGTCCAATATAGTGCTTGGTTTTGGCTCCAAAGGTTGTCACCCCTTTAACTTGGTGTTGCAAATTTTAATGCTTGTTTCTAGCATACGGAAAGCTCCATCAGTTTCTAGTTTGCAAGGTGTGCTCTGGAACGTCAAAAAAGCCCCAACAACAAAAGGTACACACTCCCGCCGCTCCTGCAAATACTGCAAGAGACGTGGGTTAAGCAATGCCTTTTGTTTAGAAAAAGAAAGTCAATGAAAACATGCATTGTAGTGCTGCCAAAAAAGATGTTGACAATGCAAACAGAGCAGAATTCATCATAACCAGCAGCTCATATTGCACCTCTTCAGCAAGATTTCTTCAGCCTGCAAGGACCGATTCAGCTTTCAGGACAGATGTGAATTTGTCCTCCTACAGTACTTTTCCAGGGTAACTAACCACACCGCATTACATTCTAAGACTCTGTGAGTGTCCATGGAAACTAATAAAGGGTGAGAAAACTGCAGTCCCTGCTGTATGTCCAGCATAGACCATCCTCCAGATATCTGCTAGGAGATACATCATTAAAGCCTTTTCAGAGCAGTGCCCCTAAGAGTCAGCATAGTTGGATAAATACATGCACTCAAAATATTTCAAAGTGAGGAGGGAAATCAAATAATGAATGGTAAGTGTGATCCAGATTTACTCCATGAGTAATCAGCCTGTAAAAACACACGCCTGGGTAACTAGCCAACAGAACAGATGATTGTGACCTCTTCTTTTCTGCTGTGATAAATATTTGCTTCTCCGCTACTTCTATTAGAGAAAAATTACACGTGTGTTTGTATTTCCATTCTTTTATGTGTTTTCTCCCCCCCCC
>JAOBAS010000071.1:41876561-41898602 GCA_025311575.1 Elanoides forficatus
GCTCCACAATGTGACCTGCAGCAGAGTTTGACCTCGGTGAACATAAAGCCAAAGTTCTCAGCTTTGTTAGCAACTGCGGCACATTTTTAGCTCCCAGTTACATTATGAAAAAACAAATAGACCGCACCCCAGCAAAACCATTCTGCCTTGAAATAGCTTTTGTGTTAGTGTTCCAAGGAATTACATTTCAGAAACAAATATTCTTTATGATTTTAAACATAGAGCAATAAACAAGATGATTCTCTATTAAAAACCAGGGGTGTTTTGCCATAAAGGGAATAGAAAGAAGAAGTCTCAGAAGAAATATTCCTCCAGCAAATACTTCTGCTCTCTGAAATGTGTAACTTCCATAATTCATTCTGTGTTCTGGGTAATACACATAACTGTACTGGAAATGAGCATTTAATTAGTGCTCTAGTACAAATACCAGCCACCTCCTGTGTTAATAACTAACATTTGGGGCTGTAAATGTTTATCAGGTAAATATCATGTAATTATAAAGATCCATCTGACCTCAGGCATGGAAAAGGAGTGTGATGAATTTGCTGGCTCCATCACACAGTGAACCAGAGATCAATTGATGGCATAACATAGTGCTAGCAGAAGATGCCAGAGGTCAAGGAAAGGCCATAAACTGGTTCATGGGGGAATAAATCTCAGGCATGACAGTGACAAAGCACAACAGTGATTTTCATGGAGTTAAAAGTCACAGAAAAGGGTTTCACATAACCATACAGTAAGTTTTATCAGAAACATAGTGGTGGCTAACTTCTGTGAAATAGCCTAGGCTCAGTGCTCTCCACCAGGAATTTGGAGACTTGTCCTCCCAGAGGCATTCAGGGCAGGGTTTCTGGAACCATCGGCTTTTAAATGTGGTGTGGACATGCAGGCAGGAGTGCAAGGTTCAGGAACCCAGAGAGACACTATGCAGGGAAGAGCTTGGTTCTGTACCAAGCAGTAAAGAAGACAATAGCTCTGGAGGCCAGTAAATTTATATGAGTTTTCAGATGGATTTTTAGCATGCACTAAAAAGTAATTGCTGGACCTAAGTCTCCCTCTTCCAAGGGAGACATGTAACCAGAATTTATTAACCAGAAGGTTGCTGGACCACTGGTGGTAATGAATTTATACAATTATTTATACAAACACACTCAATTTATACAAACAGCTCAAATAAACTTGAGCAGTATCTCAAGCCTGAATTTACACACCATTTACGTTGTAATTGCATATCACTCACTTCTGGCGGCCACCCATGGCCGTATCTGAGCCTAAGGGACTCCAGCACTGCAAAACCTTCTCAGCAATCCCACAGTTCCCTGTTCTTGACATCCAGTCTTTCTGCAACTTATCAGCCATGTCAGCTGCCCATAGGCAGAGGTAAATATGGAAGGACAGACAAGACAGATAGCCAGAAGATGTTTTACACCACCAAGGGATTGGCACACTGAAGTAAAATGAAGTTGAGGCTAAAACAGCTCTGGTGTTGAGGAATGGTTGAGGATGACTCTTAGGATGAACCCTAAATATTGCTGTAGACCCAGGTTAAGGCCACCAAACATGAAAAGCTGATTTCTGCTTCTGAGATATGCTTTCAGGACGCCAGTCTTAGGACGCATGTCAGCACCTACCTGTAGGAACATCGGCCCTTCCCTATGGCCTTGTTGGCTGGTTGAAGCAATCAAATAAATGACTGATGTGGATCCTAATAGGAAATACAGAACTTGACTCCTAGGAAAGCCATATGAACTTGGGCTGGGCACTTTATGCTGATCATCTTCATCAGGTCTAAAACCAGGAACAGAATTAGTAGGAAAGACAGGAAGACTAAATCAGAGGGAACATTTCAACCACTGCAATTAGATCTTGTCCTGCCTAAATCTCTGTACAGACCTGAGCTACAGCTTCCTATAGCACAGTCCAGATTTTCTGCTGGAGGTGAAAATTCCATATATAATATATAAGGAAAATTTGGTACCTCAGAAGGGAGACTAAAATGCCTCTGTGTACTTTAAGATCTGAAATGAGCCAGCTAATAGGACAAAGTAGACCTGAGGTGGGAGAGGGACGTAGTTTAAACTCTTGCTCCTCTCCAGACTTCAGCATTTCACACAATGCTGTAAGCAAGCTATTTTGACACTATGGTGTCCCGAGCTGGGAATCCTTTTCTCAGAAGAGGCAGTGACAACCACAGTTTCTGAGCACAGCCAGGAAAGCTCAAGCCAGCCATGCTGGAAGCCACCTCGTATACGATAGCCTCATACTTAGAGCATGCACTTACAAAATAAGGCGCTGGGATCCCAGGTCCTTCTCATTTTCATGGCCTTAAGTACACATCTTCTAAAAAAGTGCTCTAGGCACCAGACTGTATTTAGTCTCTGGATTAGGGAACTGCAGTCTTCCCCCTTCATCAAACACTTTAAATTAACCTGGAGAAGAATGTAGGGTGATAAGACAGTCTGACTCAACTGAATCCTCAGCTAAGGAGCTGACGAAGTCTTAGGCTCTGGGTTTGAACATATTCAGGACCACACTGAGGGTAAAACAGGATTGTGCAGGCATGTAGACTGTTCTCTGGGATGCTTTTTTCCTCCATTGAGCTGTATTAATCTGGACAGATGTTGGCATCTTCTCTATAAATCTATACCTCTGAAAAAGTGAACATAAAAAAAAAAAAGCAAACCCAAAACATTTTTAGAGTCAATGGAGTTGTATGGCATAGAGAGACAGAGGAACATATTGCAAGTCAGAGTGTCCAAAAGTCAACATCTAAAATAAGACAGAAATGTCGTATTTTCAAAGGCCTATTCTTCTCCAAGGAGAGAAAGGAGTCCAGGGTGACCAGCTCAGCTAATGATGTCTCCAGCATCACTGGTTACAGCTACCAGTAGTCAATCTAACATTTTGCCTATCAGATCAAGCACTGAATTCACTTATTTTCTATTCATCTTAAATTCTCTGTGTTTCAGATTCCTACCTGAAAGTGGAGACCAGTGTAGCACCTCACCTCACCATAGCTGTGAAAAATAATTCCTTTCATGTTTGTGCAGTTCTCAGTTACTGCAGTGACAAGAACTTGGAAGTTAATACACTTCTGTCTTCAGACCTTGGAGAGTTTGAGAAGTGTTCATAAATGAGACAGGGAGCTATGGCAAAAGTAAGGTAAAACCAAATGCTGATGAGCTGCCCATTTGAAAAAGTACCAGTACATCAAATAAGAGCACTCTCTTACTGAGAAAAGTACTAATGCAGTCAAAAAATACGGCTGAATTTTGGTTCATCAGGTAGAAAGGGAAACTAAGGTTGCACAGGCAAGTACTTCTAGTCTTTTCAGACTTCTGAATGATTTTAACTGAAGCTTCAATGTTACTTTAAATCTTTTTCTTCAGATGCAACCTGCACAATAATATATTCAGCACTATATATTCCAAACAAAGGCATCACTATGTTACCAGATGAAAAACAGATTCTGTTTCTACACTGAAGATTTTGAAAACTGTTTTCTGATTTCAAGTTAGAGCACAAATTTTCACCATCTGCAGTGAATCAGAAATTGTGAAAACCAGCTCTATTTCAGCATTCAAGAATGTAGTTTTAACTCCAGCTTCTTAAAAAATAAAAATTAAAATTAGCTCTTTAGAAATGAAATGAAGTTTTGGGGGAAAAAAGGATACCTATACCTCCAGTTAATTAAAAAAAAAAAAAAAATTAAACTAACGATTAGATTTTTTTTATTCTTCAAAAATAAATGCTGGGAAAAAACCCTAACAAATATCTTTTTTGTGTCAGTGACGTTGATCTTCATTTAGTAGTGAAGATCAACACTTTTTGATGAGTTCAAGCTTTTCCATCTCCCTTTGAAGGCATTGGAAAACTGCTTGTTGATTAAGTTGAATCAAAATATATCCCAGCTTGTTTGGGATATATATGTCCAGATAGGCTTTGCATCATGTTGCTAAAAGTTGGGGTTTTTTTGACTGAGCATATGCTACTGTTACAAGTAGTACACAAATTATATTCCTGATAGCAGTGAAAGTACAGCTGAATCAGGAGAGAAAGATTTTGTACACTGATTTTGAGCCCAATCTGCCACACTGAATCTTGGCAGGAAACCTCAAAAGTTTGTTAGGTTCTGTGCTCCTGGTGCGCAGAGAAGAAACACCTTTATCACGTTAAATGCTTATTCCGAAAAGTGGTATTGTAAAGGTCAAAGCAAGACCCAAACGGGTGACGATGGTTGGGCGTTGACTGTGACATGTAGCAGATGCCTGCTTCGTGGGCAGTTTGTGGGCTGCAACCCCAGTCTGCAGCCAGCTCAGTCCATCTGAGTGATGGGTGTTGGCAAAGCCAGGAGGTAATTTGGAAACCAAGCATCCAATGCATCTCGGGACGCTCGTGGATATGCAGCTCCAGGATTACTTTCAGACACCTCCTGCCAGATTAGTTGCTGCTGTTCAAGTCCTGCCATGGGAGATATTCCCCCGTGAGTGTGGGAAATATGTCCTTCAATACAGAGCCATTCTGCACACAAGAGCTGACAATCATGATTATCCTTCCAGTTTATCTACCTGGAAACCTTTTCTGTGATATGGAGGGAATATTTATTTTTATGGGATATGTGTGGTGCCCTCTGGCCTTGTTTTTGATAATTATGCTGCACGGGAGAAATTGTCCCTGTTACTAATTAGCCAGCTGGCATTAAAGGAATATTTTGCTTCACTAAAACCAGGTTGGGGGATGATATTTTTTCCCCTCCATCTCCACTGGAGACACTGTCCCTCTGTCATTTCAACAGGCTCTTTTCCTGCCAGACCAGACTTATTCAAGATGTTTGGTAATTAAAAAAAAAAAAAAAGACTAGAGAGAGAGGGAAAGCAGACTAATTAAAAACAATCTCTGAGGAGTATCCATTCCTTAACTAAATATTTGTTCTGAAACAGGAAGGTTCTTACTTAAATGTTGAATTACTTTTTTTTTGTTCTTGACTACAAAGAAGGGCACAGGCTGTTCATGGCCTTTGACTGAGGACATGACTGTCCACTTTGATTGATCAGTCATTCACATTAGCAAGAAGTTACTGAGGGTATGTATTTTTATGATGTTCTGCAGTATAAATTTGTTTTCAAATTATAAAAGCACGTACCTTTGACAACTTCTCTTGAACTTCAGTCACAGAGCCATAGCTCATAACGATATTCTCTGCAGGACTCCTTTTCCTCAGTAAACTTACACTGTCTGAACCAAAGTAAACTTTCTGCTTTCTGTCGTCAGATCAGCAGTCAGTAATCACAGCTCTTACTGTGATACCCAAGAGGTATTCACGCACTTGTAGTGACATCAAAGTTCAAGACAACAAGTGTTTTAACCTGTCTGCTATCCACACTTGTCAGAGCCTGGTTTTCTTGTACACTGAAGGGAGAAGTAAAGGTCATATCCAGATAATCTATCCAGATGACATACTTATTCGTCTCCGTTGATTACTTAAAGCATCCCTAATGCAGTGGTTGGATTCAACTCAGGTATCATTCACTGGTCGTAATCGACATTTACCCATGAAACAGTCACTCCAGTCTCCTCTGCAGTCAGTCAGTGGAAAGGAATACAAACCTCGAGGCTGCAGCTCAGTGGGTCTGGTTCGGATGTCCATTTTAGGATGGGATGAATTGTGCTCTAGACTCTATTCACAGCACTAGGGAGCCCCAGGGGAGCCCCAGAGAAACGGCTGAGATACACCACCTCTGTCACAGACATGTATGCTTTGCAGTTGAATCATACCCCAGATATCTCAATCATTCATCCCTCTCAATTTCACACACTCCAGAAGTTCCTAATTTTATTTGACACACCATGTTAGGAGTGCTGAATATGACCAACTTGGATTTACAACCATTGTTGTTACTGAAAGCCGTAAAATCACGATTGGACTTCAGCAAAGCCAGAGATTCAGCCTGACGTAAAACATGCTGCCTCACACAAACAGTCTAACACCGAAGAAATCCAGGGCAGCCAGTTCCTTTAAACAAACCCGTGAGTGGGTCTCATCCGTACCCTGTTTCTGGAGATCTCAAAAGTAGGCGCTTTCCCCATTTTTTCAGATGAACACTCAGCCTGTTAAACCTCTGTTTTGAGAAACCATTTCTCAGCACAGCAGCCTCATCTCCATTTCATCGTCGTTAATTAGACCTCTCCTGCCTTGCCCCTAGTCACCATTCCGGTAGCAGCTGGATTAAGCAAACATGGGCCCAACAGGTTCAGCTTGATTTGCAACCTCAAAACAAAAACTTCCCAGTGGAAAGCTGTTGATGTGTGACATTACATTAAAGGTTCTTTCCCATCCTGGGATCTGCCTGGTACATTAAAACCTTCCCTGGCAAAAGGTGTGGACTGGAGTAGCAACAGTTTTAATTGCCCAAGAAAGAGGGCAGGGAGAACCCAGACACAGCAAAATGTAATGAGCTGTTTTTTCTTTACAAGCATTAGGGCTGTGCTGAATGCAGACAAGGTCTCATGTTCTGGGCGTTGCAACTGCAGAAGTGAACTCTAACAAGGACTAATAGAAAGTGTTATTCCCCTCTCATTTCACCATTTTGCTAAGGGAACCATTGCTTGCCACCTTATCCTTAACCACTCTTTTCATGCTTTAGGTTTGCTCCTTCTTGAAAGCAGTTCAGTGGAGGAGCCTTTGATGGGGACATAGAGTCAGAGCAATCGGTGATCATTCCCAGAGGTGCCCTTGTTGCAGGTGAACAAGAAATGTGGCACCTGGATGGGGAGCATAGTCTTCCTGCCCACCCCTCCTCTGTCCTACACATTTACAATGCACACAAAGCTCCTCGACATCTCACTGTTGCCAAAGGATTTGTCCTTGTGCTGGCAGGAAATACCATTACCCTGTTTTTTCTGATTTATAGATTAACCTGAACACACCTGTGAGAGTCTGGGGCAAGTGTGCTCTTAGCTAGTTACTAATACAGAGCAGAGAAGTGTTAGAGTAAGGGAAAGCAGAGGCTTTTTGCCCCAGAGCAAGGAAAGGATGATGCACCTGCAGAAGTAGCAGATTGGCTTACACGTAAAATTGTGCAATATGAGGTTTTGCCACAACAGATCTCAGTGATTTTTGAAAAATCAGTCTTCCGTCTACTCCTTTCATCTTGTCTTCAAGCCTATGGAATCACAACAAAAATGAACACATGATGAAAACTAAGACGTGGGTTTGATTGTTCCTAAGGCTTTTTCAAAACACAAGGCACCTTTACGCCAGGTGCTGTGCAGACAAATCCACAAAATAGTTTGGGCAATGAATCTTTACGTGAGGTTTTTCAATGACACACAGCCAGTATGTTGCATAAACAAGACTTAAATATTAAGACCCAGCCCCAGGCCCTAACTCTGCTGCCAACAGCTGGCTGAATTCTCTATAGACTATGGTCAAATAAATTCAGCCCCTTACACGGTTAGCTTTTTACCTATAAGGAAAGGTGCAGTCATACTCAGAAACAAGTGTGACAGTGTATAAGAAGGGAAATCCTTTTTTTCCATTGATTTCATGTTTCAAAGAAAAGGATTTGGAAATATCCCAACAGACCATGGACACAATTTTTTTCAGAAAAAAAAACACCAAAACAACATTCTCAGCCATCTTCTGAAGCTTTCCCCTCACTTTAGTCTTTCCCAAACACCTTAATTTCTCTTTTTATGTGAGTCACTCAAAGAAAGAGCACAAAAATGTCTGGTTATTGTAGATCTGCAATAGTTTGCTTTGTTTTGTTTCGGGTTTTTCTGAAACAGTTTTAAAACAGGTATCAATAAAAAACACTGTGGTTATCTTTTACTGGAGCATATTGTGACAGCAGAGCAGTGCCATTGCTTCATGGGAATAAACTGTGTGACAGTCCTAAAAAATGGGAAAGCTTGTCTGATAGTCTGCCCTGTGTCACCTAGAGGGCACAATTTTATACAATGTAGATGTGGAAAAATTGTCCCCCAGCTCCTTTCATGGCTCCCTTCCCCTTTATTCTTGTCTGACCTGTCTTTCAGACCAAAAGATCTGTACGAATCATCAATGAAAGGAGCAAAAAAAAAAAAAATGGGAAAGATCGAAAACCAAAAGATGTAAAGTAACAGAAGGGAACGTTATATGAGAGATGTGTGGCAAATGCCATTTTTCCTGCTCAGCAGGGTTTTGAAGTGCAGCATTAACCTTGAAATTTTACTTTGCTGCTGAGGAATGAAAGATGCATAGCTCTTTTGATTTTTTCTTTTTTCCCTTTCTCTCTGAAAATATCTCCCAGAGACAAGATTGTAAAAACACAGGACAGGGTCAGGCTTTCTGAGATTTGAGGTCACTTCACTCAAGAACTTCTACCATCATTTTTTTTTTAAGCATTGGCAGTTTATCAGGTTAAAGTTTCTACCACAAGACCACTTCCAGGTGGTATGTGGTACAAGGTGTAAGATAGAGAAGAAATGAGTTACTACCAGGATGGCCAGTAAGGTGATACCAGGTGCATCAAAGCAGATTTTATGACTACGTAAAGGGCTTTTTGTCTCTAAGTCCTAGCTCACATTGTAGGCATTCAATCAAAATGGAGAGATGACTTGAATTGCCATTCAAAACTTGGACATCTCATAATACTATCTGCTATGTCTGGGCTATCCAAAAGGAAATTTATGGCTAGGCAAGCTATGCTCTGTACAGCTTCCTTAAACCTGCAAAGATTGTTAGGGCAGACTTCAAACACAAAGCTTCTATTTCTTGACCAAATGAAATAAAATTAAAAAAAAAAAAAATCCAGCTCATAGCGCCTTCAGTGGGCTTGCCTATCCTGGGATGCCTCTTCCAGCATTTACTATTACTCTCTGCCCATGTCTAGTCCAGTTGAAATTAGATAGAATAAAAGGGTTCTGCACAGTGCTTACCAGTCTTTCATGTCTGGAATTAGGGAATCTAGAAACTGAGGTGCTTTGTGCCAGTCACCATATGTAATACAACCAGCTTGTGGGTAACTTCCATGCAATAAATAGCTTTCTTGGATAAACATCAAGAGGTTGAAAGATGCTTTATTAAAAACCCCAGCAAAACTCTCAGAAGATTTCTCACTCACCGCTGTACTGATTCGATTTCGTACAATAATGTACTGACCACACTCGCTTAGATATCATCTCGGGGCAGTAGGACCAAACCCATCACCTCCTGATCTCAGCCACATCCTGTGACTTGACCTCCCTTTGTACTGATGCCATGTGCAATTAAGCTGTGAACTGGATTAGGGTACTGATCTGGGGGAAAATATCTTTTTCCCCCTATCTCTTTTGGTGGGTTGATTTTTTAGCTAGGTCAATTCCTTGAGCCGATTCATTATGTACAAACACGTGTACTTGCAAAGATGTTTGTTGACAGGGACAGAGCTGGGGACTCTTCCTCATGTGATGTGTTCAGTAACGATAGCTTTAGGGTATGTCTACTCATTGATATCAGTCCTGCTTACAGGGACACGTGACAGATTTTGATGTCACTAGCTCAAGCACTGCAAGTAGGTTAATCTTAGAAACACTGACCTCCATGTGAAAGAACTTGTATCCCAAACCATTAATTTTGCAGTTCTGTTTTGGTGGAAACTGAAGAGTCAATAAGCAAATGTCTACAAGGTGTTATTCTATTTTTTACCTTCTATGTTAAGAAACCTTCATGGATTTATTGAGAAAGCTGGGAAGATCTCCATCTTTTCTCCTCTGACCAGTTTTTCACTCTGATAAGTAAAGGGAACAGGCCTCTACAGAAGCAACATCTCATCCCTCGTGCTATGAGAGAATGCAGAACACAACCTGGGCCAAACTTCTTATTTAGGTACTTGCAAAGTTTTACATGTATCAGGTACCATAAGTACAGAGAAGCCAAGCTGACTCTGGTAACCTGGTCTCTTGGGTTTGCTGCAGAATGAGCCCTCAGAAATGTGTCTTGAATCAAAACTACAGCACTGTACTATGGCAAACAAAAAACCAAAACCAAAAGCAGAAAAAAGGCTCCCGATCTATTCATTTTATTTAGTATATCTTGATATTATCCTGCATGTTCTGATCACTCCTCTGGATATTAGATAGTGCTGTAACTTGAATTTTAGGGGAAAATCTATTACCACCCTATACATAAATCTCAGCAATGATGAGGCACATTCTTCAGTGTTATTTAATTGTATTGCATTGATAGATATGATTGTTTAGCCTTAATTGACTATTTTTTCATCTCAGTGTATCCAATTTAATAGTTGCCAAAGTAAATGTTGTTTGCTGTGACTCTTCCAGATCACTGGCCTTTACAGGTCCCTTGAATAAAAGATAAGGACAAAAGTCTTCATGCTCTGAATGTCTAGCGATTCACATGATAAACAGAAGTCACTTATGTGTTGTTATTTTCTTAAAGGATTATTTCTGGAGCCACTTTGCTTCTCACAATGCAAAGAAATTTTGGAAGCTTGCTCAGCTGCTGCCCGGTGTGTTAGTTGATCTTTTGCTTTTAAATTGCTTAGCGTTCCCAGCATCATCTTGTTATCCTCTTTTATCCCAATGGAGACCTGAGCTTTTGACTGGAGCTGTTGGCACTACCCGAATACAAACAATAATCTACCATAAAGATGGGGGGGATTGCAGTTACTCTCCCACTTCCCTCCCCTGGAGATCTTTAGATGAGGTTTCTTTGCTGTGAAAGGGTGATGGAAGCCAGTGAAAAGAGGAAGGCAAATGCACTATAGATGGAATTGCACAGTCAGTGGAGGACAGTGGACGCGTTACAGAAACTAGTGTACATCCCTTGAGATCTTTTGGGTGCTCAGAGCAGCTTTGTTTTGGCTGGGTCCAGAACTACTGGATGAATGTCAGACTCGCTTTATGTAGGTCAAGTATCAAGGAACTCTGGAATATAAGGGTTGACTGTGCCACTGCAGCAGTCCACCAGATTAGCAAATCTTGCTATAAGTCTAAGTGCCAGTTTCTCAGCTTGTACTTTAGGGATATGAAGGCCCACCCACACCTTCAAAATACTTTTGGATTTAGAAAAATGGTAGATGTATAAATTTAATTTAAACCAAACAGATTTTTGATGAAGTGACTAGTACTCACTTGCACACCCATGTTAATTACTGCCTTCTAATGTAAGAGTAATTAAGGAAGCTCTTTAAATTCAGTAATACTAGCCTGACATCTGAATTGTCTTGATTTTCAACAAGAGACAGGTGCTTTGATTTTTCCTGTCTCTTCTTCAGTTCCCCTTCCACAGCTGTTTTAGGAGTAATAAGCAAATAAGAAATAGAAAATGTTACTGAATTCTCCTAGGCTGCAAGATGTCTTGCCTGTATTTCAGTTCAGGGTGAAGATATGTTTCATATAGTTGTTTTCATATGAGTTGAGTGTTTAAGGTTGTATGTTCACTAAAGATCTAGGTATGTAGAAACCTATTTTGTTAACAAAATGCAGGGACGGGATTCGATTACCAAACATAGATTTAGAGTACCATCTAAAATCTCTAGGATACCCCAGACATCTGCTCAATGTTGGCAGAGGTGATCCAAGATTTAAGGGGTCCCCCTCTTCTGGAGCAGCTGGAGGCAAGGCAAAATAGCCTCAAGCTCCCCAAATGTCACCAAATGTTTATCTTCAGTCAAGTCAATCAAGCCCTAGGAATCTACTCAGGATGAGCTAAATTACACCCTGGGCTCCACTAACTGCAGTGACTAGCTTTCAGTAGACTATAATGGGAGATTACACATCTGCTCATCTGGAGACATCTATTGGCTAGATTGATTGTAGTTGTGGTTAGGCATCTGTCTCACATGCCAACACCAAAATTTCAGCGTCTTAATCTATGAACTGAATCATATATTAAAAAAGTGTTTCATCACCCCAAGCATTAATGGCCATGCCTGTCCAACCCTCATTTCTATTAAGTTACAGCATTTGGCACAAAGTGAAGAGCTTGCACATAGCCAATTATTTTATGACAATTACTTGGTAATACTGTGTAAAATAATAGCTCATATTCATAGCACTGATATCAATAGAACGTGTTAAAGCTATCAGGTACTGCCCTTCTGAAGGAGTAGATGAGTTATGGAGCACAGGCAGGAATGAGGTGAAGAAATTGAGATTATCTTAGCCTGGAAAACTCTTTAGACTAACTCAGACCTTATGTGTAAATTTTGCTAAGCATAGTAAGAAACACCACGGCTTTCTCTTATCTCTTTCTATTGCAGTAATGGCTTCTTTAAATTCTCCTCTTTCAACTCCTGTTTGTATTAAGTAGTGTTGAGAGCCGGAATTATTTCAGTACACAGCAACAAAAGGATGTCTGTCAGACATGGGAACAAAGCAGGATGCTCTTGGTTGACAACTACCAGTCCAACAGTCATAAACAACTTGTGTGTTAATATCCTTCTCATAAGGACTACGGATGTAACAGGCTAATTTATTTGCCCCGTGGCACCTTCAGTGCTTGAGTATTGCCAGGAAAAAGCTCATAAAAATGGAGATGATAGATTTTAAATAGGTCGACTAATATTATCTGTTTAATTAATTATTAGCAGTGTTTTTTGCCGCTGTCCCAGAAGACTAATGACTAAATTGCCTGGATTCTTAAGATGAGCTTTACTATTAGAGCATGCTAGACTTGCTTCCAGGAGGGGCTGGTAGCATAGATCAACATACAAGTAATTACCTGTAAAAACCCACTATGTCTATTGGCTTGTACTGAATTTTTGATGTTAGGAGTAAAAGGTTTTTTCTCCAGTCACCAAAGTTTTCCAGTCAAAACAAAACAAAAAAAAAGTAATTTCATCACTACATATCTTTTTAGTCAACAGTCAGGCAAAGGGAATAGTGACTCACACTCCACAAACCAGCTTCTGACAAATCCAGAGGTGTTTCCACAGACTGAGCACCCAGATGGGACATGAAATTGTTCAAGCTTTTGGGAAACTAGGATATTTTACTTGCAAATAAGGGATTTAAAGGTGCAAAGAAAGTATTCTAGCTCCCTTCAGACCTCTTCAGGACGCTGCTGAGAACAATAGATCTGGCCATAATTTGCCCCATTACATCTCTTGGCATAAACACACGAGTTCTAATGCCTGTGTCTGACTTAAAACAGTGCCAAGGAAAGCTGGTTGATGGATTTCTCTTTTTGCAGGAGCTCAGTAAGGAAGGGTCCAATACAAGAAAAAACTCGTTATGGCATTGAGGGAGCCAGGACCACCTACAGTAATTTAAACCATGATAACACTGAAAGGTCACAGCTGGGTTCAATCTGTTATCTTCTCTAAGCCCCTTAGGTACTGTACTTTCAAGATATTCCTTTCTTCAAAATTTTCAAAACTTTAGTCTTTGATTTTAAAACCTTCAGAAGCATAATGGGGTAGAATGTGTGATTCAACATGTACATTGGTGGCATGTGCTTTTTATTCTTCTGCCACATCTCAAATTTTCAGGGTAGCTTGCTAACATGAAGAATGAGTGCCCTAACCTTAATGAAATGTTGCAAATGTCCCTTGATATGGAGATGATATTTATTATTTTTCATAACTATGAAACAGCCTTGCACTTTTTCTATAACAGTAGCTGGGGAGCAGTTAAATTCAATACTTTGCTAATATCCCATGCATCAACCTTTTAAATCCTTATCAATAGCTGGATCAATTCTTATTAGTAAACTTCGTAGGGCAGGTCTCCCTGGCAATTGAGTCCAATCAGAAGATTAGTGTCTAACATTCAAGGAGAGCTCTTTGCTTGCTCAGTAAATTGAACTATCCATCATGTTGCTGAACTCAGGCCAAATGAGCATTAGAAAGACACCGTGGCAATTTGCACAAAGTTCAGTGAAACGTATCTACATTCTCTCTAAATAAATGGAAGTTCAGCATGCAGTTAAATATTTCAGATGCTTGCCTGTGATTATCCTCTTCTTTGTTATTCATTTGACCCTGATGTTTTTAAGCACTTTATCCTTTACTGCAGCTGTGCTCAACAAAGGTCTTCACATCGCTCCCAGGGTCACCCAGGAGCTCTGTGTTTCCTGCTCTACAGAAAATAACTACCTGAAATGGGTTAATTAAATGTTTTTTAGTTCCAAGGACACGTAAAAGTCACTGTGGGATGTTGAACATTCTATAGTTCCTAGTGGTTTTCATTTATGTTTATCCCCAAATGAAAAAATAGACAATTAAGAAGGGCACTTTAAACAGTTTTTCTCCTTTCCCTTCCCTTCCCTTCCCTTCCCTTCCCTTCCCTTCCCTTCCCTTCGTCTTGCAAAAGTCTTTCACTATCTGACTGCTTAACCCAAGGCTCAAGTACTGCACTGTTTCTCTGGTTGCAGAACTGCCTGTTTCTTTCTTTCCGAAATTGCTTTACAAGATGAGATCACAAGAATGGCATCCCCTTTAGGAGCATCTCAATGGACAAGCATTACTCAAACTCAAATTAGTGCAAGAAGTTTAATAAGTCAAGTTTTTGTTGTCTGAGAGGCAAGATTATTAGCAGGTATTTTGAGACCATTTGAGACCGTTGGCTGGGATGGGTGCATGGATACACTGAGCCTTGCTAGGCTGCTGTCTCTGATAGGCAATGGCTCCCGAATACTGGCACAGCATATAAACAAAAATGTAATCAAGACTGTAGCAGAAGGAGACTCAGCAGTATAACAGGATTAATGAGGGAGAAGCACATGATCTCATCTGTGTTTTCAAAAGTAGCCACACTTTCTAGATGATAAAACAACACCAAATGTCAAGAAGATCCTCCTCAACAAAGTGATTCATCTGCTCTTTTTCCTGCATCCTACACAGCTGCTATGTGTTATGATTAGCTATGAACTGCCATTTAGGTACTTATCTCTGCTATGTCTTTCAATACACACTTCTGAAGTGTTCAGTCAAAGAGAATCATAGGACCAACTGATTCAAAAATCTATTAACAAGCAAAGGACAAAGTCCTAGACGTGTCCTCCCAGAGCAGCCTCTCGGGTGTGACAGCTTCCACATCCATGCAACCACCAGGACTTACTGCCCAGGCAGCTCTCAGCATGGGCCCAGGACGTGAGAGGATTTGGCTCTTTTCAAGGCTATCAAAAAGTTCTGAAAACAGAAGAGAAAACAAGAAAGTGAGTAGCAGTTCTCCTTCCCTTTCTCACCTCCCAGGGGATGTTGGTAACCTCTTTAAAAAGCCATATGTAGAACAGATCCTTTGGGAACTCCAGCTTTCTGCTTGAGCCTCAGGATGGTCACAGTGCTCCAGTTGGGCTTGGGATCCTCATTTTAAAAACCTTCCTGCAGCCTCAAGGATCTACACCGGTGCTGCTTTTCACTCTTTTCAGTATAGTGCAGTGTTCAGGTACTTTGTGATAGTCAATGTCAATAGACTTGATTTGGGTGTAAAGTGGGAGAGAATTCCGTTGTTAAAAGATAGGCATGCAGTGCTATTTTAATGTGGTTAAGTAGTGGGCATGTGCAGCAGATACGTGAATGTGAAATAACCTAAGGGGTACCCATGCACTTCTGGAGGCCAAGTGGGAGATATTCTTTGGGAAGTCAAACTGCCTCTACTCTCACTTCACTCCTACCGCCATAGCTGACACATCTCACCATTTCATCACAGCATCCTTTTCCTGCCAGCTCAAAACAATGTGTTCCAAGTCACTGTGTCCCTCTATCACTCTAATTGCCTTCCCTCTAGGGAATTTTTCCAAAGCTTATTGTAATCAAAGGTGGCAGTGCTGAAGCACATATGAGCCTTTTGTGCTAAATATGACATGAGCAAAGAACAAAAGGCAAAATCTTCTTTTGGAAACTTAACACTCCCAGGGGATACAAGAGAAAGAGAGATAGAAAAGAAACAGAAGAGCTCACACCAGACATAATGATAGACAGAGGTCTTAGTACCTTCTTCACACTGCTAACCTTTTGGAGACGTCTAAGAGAAGGATACTTGCTGAGCGGGATTCAAATCTATTAGGAGGGTCAGAAGAATGGAGTGCTTTTACAGAGATCTTTTAATTATGTTCTGGAATTACACTTTTAGTTCTGTGTTCCACTTCATACAGTAAATATGAACACTGATTCTAAAGCTAGTGATTTTCTATGATCTTTAACAGTAAAAATCTATAATTAAAAAAAATAAATTTCCTACCTAGAGACACCTCAAAGATATTCTTTTATTCACTTGCAGCGGAAATAATATTTCTTGTTGAAAGCTTTGATGTAGTAGGTTGACTTGAGTTTCATAGATTTGCTTGAATTAAAAAAGGTCAAATCTTTCAGTCCTCAAAAGTATTTGTCAGTAATACCACATGAAGAAGTGATCATTGATTGTTGTGTGGAGTTGAATGCTTAGGTTGCATTGATGTATTTATGTCTTCCAATTGTTACTGAATTTCATAAATGAAACAGGAATGAAACACAGAAAAACTAATGGGCAATATATATTTTATAGTTTAAAGAGGAAAGGCTAGAGCAAATGCCTAGAAGTGTAATCTCTTTACTGTCATTGACAGTGCACAAACAGGTCACTTAGCTCTCACTTATTGAGGTAATTTAAATAACTTGTATATTCAAAACAGGTTTTTAATACTTTTAGGAACTCCACAGAAAAAAGTAATGCTATAAATTTGAATTATATTAATGTTAGGTGTGTTTGAAGAAACTAATATCAGGCCTTTAACTAGGGACTAGTTGGCCTGGTATGGCAAACCTTGACCTTGATTAGCTTTGGTATGCCGAGTCCATCTAAGTCTTTAATGTTTGCGCTACTGTGGTCACTAAAAAAATGTTGTAGACCTTGCTGGGAAATAAGGGAAATAACTATTGATCAGAGGTGGCACAGCATCCCGTGACAGAGATGGGATATGAACATCTGGATGAGGGTGCAAGTGTAATCTAACAAAGTTGTTCTGACATCTGTATAAAAAAAGAAGTGAGAAATCATGTGTGCTTTGATTTAACTTTGGGGAGCTGGGACTGTGCTGTACCAGTACCATGTCACAGATTTACAAGTGCTAACACCTCATGTAGTAGGCAATGAATATAAGCATTTGCTGTAGAAGAGAAATCCATCTTGTGGAGACAAAAAAATGGCTTTGGTGTCTCTAACCAGAAGGTCTGGTAGCCCAGACATTTCTGAGATTATCATTTTGCTCTACAAGTATTGTAAAACTGAAGACCCAGAAAAAAAACATCTTCTGCTTATTTCTTAGGATCTCCATTAACTTCGGCTTCAGATTGAACTATGACAAATCTTTATTCGTTGTCTTTCTTCATATTCATACTACTTCTCATGGAGAAGATATGCCTCTAAAACAAATAAACCTGGAGGCAAGAGTGGAAATAAAGTTAGAGAGGAGAGAACTTCCAGGCATTTTTGTGATTGCCAATCATGTCTAGTATTGGACTTTGAGAACAAGTTCCTCCCATACTTCTGAAGGAATATTATGTGGTAGACAACAAACTGAAAAGCACAAACCAAAGATCCTGATTAAATCAGCAGAAGTATCATAGGTCAAAGTCAGCTGGCCCTACACAGTTCTTCAGAGGTAACGTTGTGTTAATCCTAAGGGGCTCGTCACAAAATAATTGCATTGTTTTTTTCATCTGTATAACCACATTAAAAATAAGAGGCAGGTGCCTAGGACATAAAAGACCCTAGATTCTTCTCATCTGTGACACATGCATGTTCCTCTGTTAGTAGAAAGAAGAGTGGTTATGAAAGATAACCTTGATGAAGGGTTACCATAACACAAGGATCACAGCACAGACCCGGATCTCCAGTACTATACGTTTGCAACCATGTTACTACTGAGGTTAGTGTTTTCACAGCAATTCAGAGGCAAACAAGCCATTCTGAAAATTAGCGGTCTACAGCCATTTTCCTTGAAAATCCTGTAGTTGTTCTTCAAACCTACCTAACTAAGGTTTGAAGGTAATCAAGGTTTCCCAGAAATCTGTGGTATACAAAATAAGCAGAGAATTGCTTAACGGTTGGAACATGAGGCTTAGTGATGAAAAAATATCTTTCCCAAGGTGTTATGCATGACCTGATGAGTAAAAGTCATCACCCCATTCACACTGAGTCACTTTCAGGTATAACACTAGTGTAGCAGAATAGAGGCAGCAGATTCAAGGCTAGCTCCTTAGGTAGGATAAATCAGTGCAGCTCTTCCAACAGTGGCATTATAATGAATATTTTCCCTTCGAGTGACTGAAAATACAGGCATGGGAAACTCAACCCCTTGGTGGAAGCCACTGAAATCTCTCTGAAATGGTGGCATATGCACTGGTAAACGTTATGTGTCATACTCGTCGATGCAGGAGCAAATTAAAATCGCCAGCTGCTGTGATTAGATCAACTAACTATTGGTTAAAGTACAGCCCAAAAGTCACATTGTCTGGACTCACTATTTGTTTTATAGATAATTGATTCCTGCTTCTGAGACTCGAATATCTACTTGTTCCAAGAGATATCTGTCTTGTGAGCACTGCAGACCTCAGTGTTCCTATTCACTGATCATGACATATGTATTAGGTGATGTTCCAATGAAACAAAGGTGAATGTAAGTAAAATTAGGTTGCTTAGTCTGTCCCATGCCAACTCCAACAATTCTTTCGGCCTCAGCAATTTGTAATGGACATACTTTTAACTGAGGCTTGTTTAATAATGCTCTAAGATTATTCTAATAGTGCAGAGTTTTGAATAAACATTGATTTGATACTCCATTCAGGTCCATCACACCATCCGACTGTTGGTAAAACTAAGAAAAGGAAACTTCAAAAAGTCAGTTCTGAGCTCCAGAAATGCAAGAAAACTGTCTTGCAGCACCCTAAACAATACAAACTCATGGATTCCTGTATGCACAGAGGAAGCCATACTTCAGTCTCCCCTGGATTGTCCCAATTATGTTTGAGTCCTTGACAGCAAAGGGGAGAAGAGAGGAATATTACTGACAGAGCAAGCAATGCTTTAGCATGTTCATCTCTCCCCAACTCTGAAACTATTTCTTTCTTTGCTGTCCCATATTATGTCTCCAAATTTGTTTTGTAGGGCTTACCAAGGTAAAGATTGGGATTTTCCATAATACATATACAGGATTTTAAATAAAAACAGCTATCAGTGCTATCACTGTAATAATATCACAGTTGTAATAAACCTAAACCTACTTAATTTCATTTGTTGCTTATGAATTTTCTGAAGTTTTGGGTTTGAATTACTTTTGCAGAGGTCATAATAAATACTGATATGACACATTTTTCAACATGAGCTCTCTCAGATAAAAGCAGAATGATTCACTGGATGATCAATTTTGTAACGATTTAGATGGGGGATTCATTATTTATTTAGTATTTTGAAACATTGTGAGCGAGGTTCCTAGAGTGCTTTGGAAACAAAAGGCCAATGTTTCCCTGGAGTGAAGTCATGGTGAATTGCAGTTGATGACTATGCAGAACCAAGCGAAGGATCTTCAAAATACCCCCATGAAATAATTGGGAGGTAGTTCAAAGAAAGCAAAGGAATAAAATAATTTGTTTACCGGTACAAAAAGAATCTGCCTCCAAGCAGGAATCCAGGAACAGATTCCCTTCATTGCCAGCCAACAGCTTTACCCATCTGAACAAACCAACTGTTTTACCCATCTAAACAAGCAGTAGTCTGGACACAAAATATGGACAGAGAATTATTTTGTGCATCTTAGTCTTCAGAGATGTAATTTCCACCCACCTGTATCCCTTGTTTCAGGGCTGTCAGGCTGCTGTTTGTTTGGAATGGGCTGGTAGTTGTACCTCTGAAGGTGAGATTTGCTATCCTCACCCTCCTGAGTCTCTGAATGTGCTCTGACTGCTGCCCTCAAAATGTCTTTTGACATTAGGTATGATGCAGTTTAAACAAGGCGAAGTGCCTCTGCCTACTCACCATGTGAGCAGGATACAAATATGAAATCAAAAGTTGCTGAGAAAGAAAAAAAAAAAAACCCAACTCTACGCACTTGTGGTGACTTCCATCCAAATCCAAAGAGGCTTTTTTGGGTGCAACTGTTCAGCAGTACACCACGCATGTTGCAGTTATGCAAAATATAAAAAAGTGGGATGGGGTTATAATTAAAGACTTAGAAGATCAGCACCCTCTGGAAGAGATGCAGGAACTGACCATAAGGGCACTCAAGGACCATTTCAACGAGAAGTAAAGCAGAAGGCTGAAGCTTTGATACACTCAAACAGAGGCAGATTTGGGCCTGACTAAAAATAAGTGCTGTTTGTCTGCCATAGAGGACTGTATCAGATTCTGCTCTTCTCATTTGGGGGGCATCTGTGTTTTTCATTTGGTCCCTTGTTTCTTGGAGGCAAGGCTTTCTGGAAATGAATAAGTCTGTTTCTTAGCTTAATGTGTTCTGTAAGTATTATTAGCCATGAAATGTGGACTAAATACTTGCAGCACATGCATTCCTTAGAGACAGGGATCCACTTATTGCCATAACGTGTGGAGCATTGACTGAAGTCTGATCTTGACCATTGTGCTCCACAAATTTATGGACATCTGGTGTCAGACCTGAATACGGAAGGAATAAACCAAAGTTGGGATTCTTTGTGCAATCTGAGCTGGTTTAAGCTTGTGTTATACCTGTTGGAGTAGACAATATAGGCAGTAGAGCCCAGACAGTAACTCAGCTCATGCTAAGGAAGATACACATAATGTGTCTTAAGATGACCTGGGGTATTCAAGACAAGCAGGTGGGAGGCCTAAATCCACTTGAAAGCAAGTTGGAGGCAGGAAAAGATATTCCAGGGCATCTCAAATAAGCTGTTACATTCAGCCTTCTATATCTGGAGGCTCCTCTCATTTCACTGGTTAGGTTTCCACTAGCTGTAATGAGATCTGGGACACTCAGCTGGCAGGCAGAGCCTCACAAGTAGACATCTAAATGTGAGTCAAATCTATGACTTGAAACACGTCTTGTATAGTTACACTGTGCATGACTCATATTTTTTAACCCCATAACTGAATTTCATGGCATTGGTATTTCATGGTACCACTTTTCATAGTATGGCAGATAAGCTGTGCTCTTACAAAAGAGTGCCCAAAATTGATCGGGGGACGATGTTTCACATTGTGTATAAACAGAGCCTCACACAACATGGCCTTTGTGCATGGCAGCTTTGCATGTTGTGAAAAGATCAATAAAAGCTTTTCTTTTGAAAATACTGGATTGCCTGTGGAAGGGAAATTAACATTTTTCAGCTTCAATTTCTTCTTCATCTACCCAAAAGACAAAATGTTATGTGTATATATATTGGCCAGGTTTTACGCTTGAAGCGCTTATCAGAAATATTTACATAAGAAAACTATTGCTCTGTCTAAACATTTTACTGCTTGTAAGTGCTGCTCAGGAGCTCACAACCGTGCCTTCCACTGTATTCTCAAAAGAGCACACACCTATATCCAACTGAAAGAAGCATTTTATTGTCCATTTAATTGGAAAAGGACGATTTGGGGAGCAGGCTGCTAGCTTAGCCATTTCAATTAAGCCACCAGTTTTACCTAGCATGCGTTTGGATCCATTTTCCCAGATGAAAACCGGGCTATTTTCAACCAAAATATTTGCATGGTACAGACTTACAAAAGCAAAGACTTAATAGTTACTTCCAATATGCAGCCTCATCTGAAGTTCTCCTATAAAACAAAAATGAGATCTTAGTGTAGAAAATTATTTCTAGGAAAAAATCCAAATGTTAGGTTACAGAAGTGGCAGTCACCAGAATAACCTGAACTCTGTTTTTTATTTCTGCACTGTGCAAAAATGTAATTACAGCTGAACACATTTTGATATATGAGATCCAGAAAATGGAGGAAATAGTCTTTTTAGGAATTTCTGTAGAAAAGACTTAGTATATTTAGGTGTTTCAATTATGTGTTTCCCTACCAGATATATTTTCCGTCTGCAGCTTGTCCTGGTTTCAGCTGGGATAGAGTTAATTGTCTTCCTAGTAGCTGGTAGGGTGCTATGTTTTGAGTTCAGTA
>JAOBAS010000071.1:41898702-41918692 GCA_025311575.1 Elanoides forficatus
CCATCCCACTGGAGGGGGGGGGGAAGTGAGTGAGCAGCTGCGTGGTGCTTAGTTGCTGGCTGGGGTTAAACCATGACACAGATACAGAAAAAGAAGCTCAGAGCATTATCACAAACAGCAACAAATTCCTGCGATATATATTATATCAGTTGTATGCCAGTACTTATTTCTAAGTTTAAAGGATACTTTTTCCAGTATATCTGAGTGCTATAAAGGAACAACAGCATCTCAGTTATTTAAACAGATTTACTCCTCTTCTACAAAACGAGTTTTGCATCAGCACTTCTGGCCCTTTGTTTGCAATCCTCAAATTGTTTTCAAGCTCTCCTTAAGAAAGCTCAACGTTTTATAAAAGATACAGAAAAAGCCTTTGCTCTTCTGCCTCAGTTTCCCATGGAACACTGCCATGTTTCCATGTGCTGTGAGGCACAAAGAGTCTTTCAAGTACCATCTACTTTACTACGCAGTTTCACTTACTTGGAGAATCTGTTATAAGTACCCTTGACACCTCCTCACATCAACATCCACTATGAGGATAACTTGTTCCTGGATTAGCAAGATAAAGACAAGGATTAATACAGTTACCATGCTACCTTGCAAAAATTACCTTGCACCGGCGAATTGGTTACATAGCAAAACTACACTGGGAGCTGCTATTTTGGGAGTCTTTTTGTAGAGGATTACAGGTTGTACATGGAGTCATTCACTCCTATTGCCCAGGTAGGACCTACGCCATGCCACCCCCTCTAGAAGTTATCTGAAATAGCTGAAATCACTAAGAACGGTGCTCATTTATTCTAGCTGAGGTTTTCTAAAAAGGATGGCTGCATATATGAACAATTACTGCAATGACATACCTAATGCTCCCTCTCTTTAGGAAATAGTCATGATTTAACCTCAGGCAGCATCTAAGCACCGTTCAGCCACTCGCTCACTCCTCCCCCCACCCTGGTGGGATGGGGAGGAGAATCGAAAACAAGTAAAACTCATGGGGTGAGATAAGAACAGTTTAATAATTGAAATTAATTTTTTAAAAAATAATAATAATAGTAATAATAGTAATGAAAAGGAAGTAACAAAAAGAGAGTAAAATAAACCCAGGAAAGACAAGTGATGCACAAAGCACTTGTTCACCACCCACTGACTGATGTTCAGCCAGTCCCTGAGCAGCAATCCACAGCTCCTGCCCAACTCCCTCCAGTTTATACTGGCCATGACATCACACGGTATGGAATATCCCTCTGGCCAGTTTGGCTCAGCTGCCCTGGCCGTGTCCCCTCCCCAACTCCTTGTGCCCCTCCAGCCTTCTTGCTGGCTGGGCATGAGAAGCTGAAAAATCTTTGACTTATTCTAAACACTACTTAGCAACAACTGAAAACATCAGTGTGTTATCAACATTCTTCTCATACTAAATCCAAAACACAACATTATATCAGCTACTAGGAAGAAAATTAACTCTATTCCAGCTGAAACGAGGACAGACATGTACTGTCTTCGTCCAATTTTCATTCATTTTGTATTCCTGGAGCTGTTTTTAACACAATGAGGGTGAAATGTTATGAGACTGCTCCCATGTTTTTGCTTTACTATAGCAGAATTTAATCTTATTGAACTACTTGTGTGATGTGGGAGCAGAATCTTTTCTGAAACTGGAGAGATTTCAATGAACAGAAGACTTTGAAAATAAATAAGTCACTGAATGGGGTTTTGTCACCTTCCCACAATTGCTCCAAAACCAACTGAAGGTCATTAGAAAACTTCCAATGGATTGAGATTAATGTTTGAGAACATATCCTGGACAAGCCAGAAGGAAAAAAAAATCAAAACAGCTAATCTGCTTTGTATAGGGCTATAAATCTGAAAATATCACAGATTTTCCCTACAGAGCTACATTTCACCCATTTATTGCTTAATAAACTCATAGTCTATTCAAATCAGATATATCTTTATAGAAATTTGAAGAAAAATTTCCATTATAAGTTTCAAGTTTTAGTTATTCCTAACTTTGTCAATTTTTGCTCCTCATTCAGACTCAATCCAAACTTGATTTTACTTTTTGTTGTTTTCTTATTCCTTTGTGTTCATTTGTTTTTTTCATGTAAGCTTGAGCAAAATTAAACCTTTTCCTTTCTTTTGTCTGCTTTTGTGTGCTCTTTTGTAGAGCACACAAAACAAACCCAAATCATGTTCATGTGTTCTTTTAGAGACTCAAATGGTAACAGAGGTAGATGCTGAAAGCTGAAAATTCTGGCTTAGGAATAGCCCTTGTGAAACATATCTCTTGTTCCAAAGGAAACGGATTCTGGTTTGATTAAACAAGGTGATTTTGACATTTTCCCACTGTTCGCAATCACTCAGTTTTTGTAGGGGGTTATTTGCAGAACAGCCTAAGCCATAATTCAGGGCTGTAAAGAGGCTGCTTGTAAGTGCTGCTCAGGAGCCCAGAGCCATGCCTTCCCCCATGATCTCAGAGCACACGCCTAAGGAAAAGAGTTTTGTGCACAAAAATAAATTCATTACATACCAAAACCATACCAGGAGCAGGTATCCTGGGCTTTTTCTAAAGGGTTACAGGTTGTAGGTGAAGGAATACAATATTTGCATCTCACTCTTTCCTATAGCCTAAATTCAACGATTACGTTGCATCCCCTTGTAAGGTGGGTATGTGTCCCATCCTCTTCTTCATGCACAGCAATGCTTCCTGGTGATCACCCAGCCAGTAGTTAGTCCAGAGGAGGACAACATCCATGGGATCGGAGGGGTATGGAGGAGTCCTGTTCTTTTGGGAGAAGGACCTCTGAGTGGGAGAAAAAAGAAGTTTAACAATTGCCGGTTGCCTCCGTGCTGGGTGTGAATGACTGTGTTCCCACAAAGGTTTTGGTGTGGGTGTCCTTGATCTTTGAAAAGCTGAGGTAGGCTGCATTCAGCTCATTTCAGAGCTTGAGAAAGGAGAAGTTCAAACACAACATGTGATAAAACGGCCGCATTAATATTGGACCGTGCTTTAGTTGCTGTCAACTGTCGCTCCATGGTTATCAAGCTCCCCACCTCTCCTACCTGCTCAAGGTTTTTCAAGCTTCATGATTTAAGAAGCTTTAATGATAGAAATATTTTTACTTGAATTTTAAGGACAGGGAGAACTGTAATTTCTGAGCACTGACCTTGGGAGTTTTTCAGTGTGTGGGCTGCAGGATTTAGCATCCTGCCCATCTATCTCGGCCCCTTCTAATCCTAGCAGAGTGCACTCTCCTCATTTGTACCCAGCTGTGGGCAAGGAGGCACGTCTGCAGAATAGGAAATACACCACTGGGCTGACTCTGCACCAGACCACAAAATTTGCCTTCTGGGAAAATTGATTTGTACTATTTGAATATTGTGTAAGGAGCATAAACCTTGAACACTAGCGCTCGCTCTCCGCTATAACAACTGCCTGGTGTTTGCAATGCCCTGAGGCTGTGAAACGGTCAGGACCAGATCAGATCACCGCTCAAGGAAACCTGGCAATGGGCATCCAGCTGTGAGCATACCAGTGCGGAGGTGAAACTCTTCTAAAATACCCCCATCTATTTCTGTAAAGATGCTGAGAAATATTTATGGGTTGAAAACCACCTCCCAGCTCAGCCTCAAATGCCACCAGTGCAGGGTACGTTCCTGGGAGGGTTGAAGTGCTCTGACCCTCAAGCAGGAGCAGGAGCTGCATTGGCTTTAAAGGCAGAAGTCCAGCTGCTTTCCAGCCACTGAAATGAGGCAGTAATACTTGTCTGATTAAAGTCTACTTCGTGTTTGGCTGAATCACAACTTCTAGGAGCATTCCTTATCTTGCTTTTATAAACATCACAGGGTGGTAAATGCAGCTTATGCTCTGGCAGGTTCTTCTAATAATCCTTAGGTACAATTACTTAGGGGAGTGGTAAAACTTTGGGTCTGTTTTTTTCTTAACTCACAGCCATTTTTTCCTGCTATGTGTCTCCACACTTCTATAAAAAGGATTTTGGCAGCCAGTATCTTCTACCTGTGAAGGCAGACAACCACCGTTCATCATCAGAAATATGTGTGTCAGGTTGGAGGGGCAAAACGATCCATTTGTAATAACCTTCTTTATCCTTTTCGTATTAAAATACTTTTTTCATCCTATTTCTGAAGCGTTGCTCTGCAGGAGAAATGGTGTTCAAGCAACTGCAAGATCAAAGAATAATTTTGAAGTTCTTCTGGGTAACTGCTTCCTTCTGTTCTAGCCCATATCATTTCTATGCTACTGTAAAGGAAATTCACATAAATCAGTGTGTGACTCGGTTTCCAAAGTCATTGGCTAGACCTTACGTAGCATTTAAGTGCTGTTTTCAGTCTTGGGCACGGAGACAAAAAATGTAGTAGCACTTCAATTCCCAGCCTCAGCTCAAAACATTCAGGAAAATTTTGCCCAAAGCTACTGCTATTCTAAGCAAGGTGATGAATGGTTGAAACAAACAAATGAATGAAGTGAAAACAATTATGGCTATTAAATGTAGTTCAAAATCTAAGGCACTTCACATTAAATTCTGATGTATATACCACGTTTAATAATTTATGGTAAAAAAACTTCACAGCTATCACTGAAACTGCTGATATACTGAAATCAATGCATTTTTTTAATGTTCTGAAGAACTGAAAATGAGATTGAAGTTCACACTTCAGAAGAACTTTACAGTGCCTTCAGATCCAGATATCTGATATATCTGAAGATAGGTTAAGACAGGTCTTGGAGATGTCTAAAGTCCGTTCATTGCCAGTGGAGATGTGGGACAGAATCAAATAGAGACACAAGGTTGTTTTCTGGAAATAATGGTGAATTTTACCTGACTTTCAACTTCCTCCCCTGAAGGGTGTGGATCTCCTGTAGGTCCTGTATGATACATGCCATCTTCCTGTATCCATCCTGAATACTCAAGAACAAATAACACTAGTCATATACATATAAGCAACTAATTTTTCTCAAGGTACCTATTAGCACTTTAGAAGACAGAGTAAAGAGTAATTCCTTTCTATAGAAGAATCCAAAGGCTATCATTAAGTGACATTTATGCCACATGGGGACACAAGCCTCTTCAGATTCAGGTGTAAAGATGCTTACATATTGAGTGGCGAGGGTCCCAGGGCCTATCGAAAGTGTGATGCCCAGGTCTATATCTATCTGAAGTCTTCCTCCTGAACATTACGGCACATCCAAAGTCAAGTCTACGTAGTCACTTAGGCATATGAGTGAGTTTCACCAACATGCTAAGGGTCTGCACAGGTCTTGAATCAGTACCCAAGTAATCACGAAATACTGCCTTTCATGTTCTGGAAGGGACGCAAGTCCCTTTTGTGGTTCTCTCCTGCATCCTTTCTGTGGATTTACAATACAGTTATGAACAGGGATTCAAAACCGAAATTACTACAGCTGTTCAGGATGTCTCTGCCTGCCTTTGCCCAAGCTTTTGTGATGTGGGAACTGTAACCAAAGCTTACTGCTCCTATATCAGGAGACAGCTGAAAATCTGGAAATTAGTTTTAAAGCTGCTGATGAAGATGGGCTGGAGCTAAGCTACAGGACTTTGGACTGACACGAATTCAGAGTGTTCACGTTTTACTTTCCTGACTCCGCTGCAGGAGTTTACATATGAGAATGGTGACATTCTAAGATACTCTGAATTAGATCCTCCAGAGTTCACCGTGGCCTCACATCTCTCTTGTATTCCAACAGGGAACAGTCTGTCTCAGGCCCATCAAATTCACTACATGTTTTAGTCCTGTGAGGATACTAAGATCTGTTGTGCTGGGTTAGGACCCACAAACCTCCATGTTAAGGAGCATACAAAGTAAAGACTTGATCCCTGCGTTTTCTTTACCTATAGTGGTATTACCTATAGAAGTCTGCAGCTACACACAGCATTTTTTTTCAGACCTATTTGAAGACCTACCTGTCCATAAAGCCTGCAAGTCTCTAGGAAGTAATTGATCTTTTTGTGTGCCAAAACTAGAGTTGTACGACTAAATAACTTTTTCCAATGCATTTGGAATAAAAAAATGTATTCACATTTCCAAACCAACTGAAGACTTGCAAAAGCTCTTGAAATTGAATAAAATATTTTGTTTGGACTGGAAACAAAATATTCCATTTTGTCAAGTCTTTTATTTTTTCATAAAAATACATTAAATTCCAAAAAGAAAAGCCGTTTTGCACCGAGAGTTGAATATGGGTTTGTTTTGTACAAACACATCAAGTTCTGTAGGTTTCAAGGGGGGGGGGGGTGTTCCCTCTTTTCCCCCTGATGAATTCAGCAATTTTAGTAAAATTCTTAGACCACCTGAATGTATTTTTGGAGGAGAGAAATGGGTGCTGAAGTCTGAATAACTATTACCAAGGGTTTCACCAACTTCTGTTTGCAACTACTCCACACTTACAGTCACCGTAATGTCTCAAAGAGCAGATTAAATGGGGAGAGGAGGAAAGCTAAAGTTGCAATAACATCACTGCTACCAGCACATGGTTACTGAAGCACAGCAAACATGAGAGAGCCTGGACAACTAGACAACTAGACTTTACACATGTTTGGAGAAGGTTAGACCCTGATGGGCTGTAGATACTCAGCAAAATTGCTGATAGCTTCTGGAAGAATGAATTTGGACCATTTCAAGTAATAACTTTCCTTTTTTCTCCCAATAATAAGAATTTTTTCATTTCCTCTCTATTGGCCATCTGATACTCCTGCTATATACCTAAAAGTAAACTGATTCCCCAGTGACATCCACACATAGGACAATTCATTTTGTCTTTGGGAAAGCAAAGTGGAAAAGAGGGAACTACTTTCACAAGAAGTAGTAAAACCCATTCATCTGCATTATTGCTGTTTGTTCTGCAAAAGCCTACTACCTCTAGTTGTTTGGAACTCCATTAGGACTACTGTTGAAATAACCCAAAGTAGCACTTGTCTGCCCTGCAAACTGCTTCTCCATATGCCTTACATCATTGCAAAGTACAAAGCAATTAAATGCATGGGATTAAACCGATGGGAATAGGTATAGTCCATTCAGTGCAAAACTTGAAGTAGTCTGGAAAATAGACTGGAAAAAATGAGTGAGAGAAGTGCTTTCTGAAGGAGAAGAAAGATCTGTGTTGTCAAACATTAAGGTGGTTTTCTGGCTTAACCACCTATCAGCGAAAAATCAAACCAAAATTATCTGTTCGCTTCTCACTATGTACCCAGATGCCTCAAGACAGCATATTTTTTGTTTTCTTCTGTTTCTGAGACATGACTGTCTCCAGCCTTTTTCAGTGTCACACAAAGGTTTTAGAAGATGTTGTAAATATGCATGAGACCATCCTTAAGGTTTTCATCAAGTAACTTCCTTTTGTGCTGATGGGGACAAGCTGAAAGAAGAGAATCTGTGGCCAAAAGGAAAAGAAATCTATGTAAAAGCCAGTCCACATGAAAGGAAGCAGAGGTTTGATAGAAAACTCTCTTGTTATTTGTGTTTGTTAACCCTTCGCATTTAGAAACTAACGCTATACAATTGTGATTCATAATACGGGTAGGTAAGTATATCCTATCCCAAACAAAGTTGGGCTTATGGTAGGGCTGTAGAGACAGACAGATCTCCTTCCTCCACCAGAGTTATGCTCTTTTGAAAGGCTTTAAACAATTTAAAGGCTACTTTGCCAAATGAAAAGTAGCAAATTTGAGTTGTCAGAAGGCATAAAGGTATGAGTTAAGCCTTAACAGGAGTGTTAGGTCTTTCCTGCAGCTACAAGCTTGTACCTAGTCTCTTACTGCAGCTCATCTGACCAAGAGTAACTAGTTAAGCAATAGTAAAGGAATTGTCAGTCTGAACCATTCCATCAAACTCTCCTCTTGAAAACTAAAGAGGAGACTGCTGTTAAATTACAAGGACTCCTAGCCTGTCAATAGGCTGAAATTTGGAGATTTGTGATAAACTTTAAGAGTTCGTTTTCCTGATGCAAAAATTATTCAACTGCAGTCTGTAGCCAGCCCCTGTGGTAGGGATGAAGTGACATTGCTTTTGTGATGAAAGTGAATTCACACTGTAAAAGCTGTTTATATACTTTATAAAATCTCATTCTTTACATAAGCATGTGCAATTCTCACCTTTGAATAACTGTCTATTGTTTATTCTTTAGCAACTGTTGTATGCTGAGAAAAAGTCTGTGGTGGATCCCTATCTTACTTTATGTTCTTTTTATTCCTATGCCACTCACCTTACCCATTCTGCACAGTAGATGAGTAACAGGATATTGTTCACAGAATCACAGGATGGTTGAGGTTGGAAGGGATCTCTGCAGATCACCTATGCCAATGCCCCTGCTCAGGCAGGGGCACCCAGAGCCAGTTGCCCAGGACCGTCTCCAAACAGCTTTTGAATATCTCAGGCAGTGACACTCCACAAGCTCCCTGGGCAACCTGTGCCAGCGCTGAGTCACCCTCACAGTGACAAAGTGTTTTCTGAGGTTCGGACGGAACCTCTTGCATTTCAGTTTGTGCCCATTGCCTCTGGTCCTGTCACTGGGCATCACTGAAAAGAGCCTGGCTCTGTCCTCTTTGCACCCTCCCTTCAGGTATGTAAATACATTAATAAGATGCCCCTGGAGCCTTCTCTTCTCCAGGCTGAACTGTCCCAGCTCTCTCAGCCTTTCCTCATAGAAGAAATGCTCCAATCCCTTAATTCAGCCTCTACATAAGTGTATATAAAACAGGTGATTGGTACCACTGAGGGCACACTAGCTGTTAATCAGAGGAAAGAAATTGCCTCTTCCCACTGCCATTCTCTAACTTATTTTGAACATGTGCTTTCAGGAGAAGATTAATTTCCCCTTTAATGAACTGGATGCACTGAGTAGGTCTCTGTTGACTGGAGTGAAAGACCAAGATGATGAGCTTGAACTTAAAGCTCCTCAGTTCTTCAGATGAATCCCACTCCAAAAGCTTAGGTGAGGTGGTGAGTGTGCATCTTCTTTGAAAAGCAAACTCTGTACAAATTACTTTTTTTTCTCCATCAGGACTCACAGAAGTACCCACATCTGAAAACTCCACAAACATCAGCCGGTAGTTGTAAGTGTTGACTAGCTGCAAAAGCAACCTTTATTCAGTAATTTCTAAGTCTTGTAAAAGAATGGGTAAGTAAGTGGGCTAATGTCAGGCTCTTTGTGGAACTGCTGTGTTCTGGGCCATCTGGTTTTAATTTCTTCATTTACTGAGAAACCACTATGTTCCAAACACATTATAGAAAATGCTGAAACCAATTTAGAGCCTTTTTGGCATTATGCTCTTTCTGTGTAAATCTTGTTAAAGTTTATTTCATAAATGATACTTTTTTTTCAGTTCTTAGAATGATTTTGAAATATTTAAACAAAAGCATGCGAAACTGTGAGATATTTTCCAGATTTTTATCCTACTCTGATTACAGGAGCATGTAGTACCTTTTAGAGCACAAGGCAATGCTACTATTACTCACACAATGAAAATAATCATTAACTGGAGCGTCAGTGGCCGGTACCACATCTTCAGAGATGAATAATGTTCACAGTCCAAGCTATACACAGTAACAGAAAACTAAAAAGTGGTGATCCTTTGGGATCAAGGTGAACGTAAAGACCTTGAGCTGGGTAGAAAATTAAAAAATGAGGCATCTTATTGAAATGAAACATCTTGGGGTCATAGCACAAAATGTCATGTTCAAAGACTATTGTTCATCTTGGCGATTAAAAATCTGACAGTGAAGGAAGCAAAAAGGAAAATAATAGATAGAAAATAAAAATTAAGTGCAAAATCTTGTGAAAGTGCATGTTACTGGGAGGTGGTTTGGGACACTGCTAAAAACAATTCAGTGACTTTATTTATTGTTGTTAGAGGGTGGTTTTTTTTCCCAAAACAACTTTCATGTGCGGTTGCTTTGATCCTAATACGTAGCTCATTCATAGTTGCAAGTGAAATCCTACTAAATAACAGAATATTTCACCAAATTTTCTTATAAATGTATAACATGACGATACACTACTACTAATAACATAATATGAGGTCCCTACAGGAGTAAGACACTCATTAGTGTAGAAGCAGCTAGTAAGAGACAATCTTCTCCTTGAGACTTTATAGTCTAACCAGCCAGAGTGGGAAGGGAAATCGGGAGGAAGAGAAGGGAAGTATCGCTCATAGTCACTCCTGAAAACATAACAAAGAACAGAATAAAAGTTCCTCCAGCTTTTCAGAGTTCAGTTCATGAAAACTGCCCATTTTGCTAGCCTGACTGCCACAGGTGGTATCCTTAAAATATATCTCTTTTTATATGGCCATGCTGGTATTAGTAAAGGTAGGGACACAGTTCCTCACCAAGGATCTTCAGTGCCTTAGGAGGGGGAATAGAACATAATGAAAGATTGGCTGCTACAGTATGTTTCCCAGAAACAGATGTGATTTATTGCATGAGCTTAAGAACAGACTCCTTTGGGGAAAAAAAAATAATAATAATGGGTTCAGATTTCCATGTTTCTCTTGTCTCTTAGATGTCTTAATTTAAATGTCATATACCACCAGCATCTCCTGCCTACTCCAAAAATCATTCATTCTCTACCAATCACAGAATTTTCTTTTTAATATTTTTTAGTATCAGAAGTTCTGACTTTCAAAGCATTTTGAACTTTCTATCTATAAGTAAAAAATAATTTCAAATCAAATTAAGGGGTTTTTTTGTTTTCCTGTTAGAAAATATCAGGCAATGCATTTGAAGAATTTCAGAAGTGTGAAACTTTTGCGAAGATGGAGCTTTGCCAGGCTCAACACTTTGTTTAGAACAATTTCCCTTTTGGCAAATCCACATTGCTTTTAAACGAAACTGACTGTGTTGGATAACTTTCACATGTTTCTAATTAAAACTGTTCCAAATCACTTAGTACAACCAACCACTGTTTTCTTGTGTTAACGCCAAGGAGACAACAGAGGTTGGAGCACGTACCACGTGGATCATCCCAGCCCCTCATGGACAAAGCACGCTCTGTTGCCTAAACACATGGCAAGGTCTACTGATTAATAAGGTCTCCTTCTGAAAATAAGCACATGCCACATTTTAATTAGACAACCAATACTAAGACCTGGACAGAATATCGGCTGTTGCAGGAAAATTCATGTGTGTACTCAATACCCTCAAAGATCTGGTGTTGAAGTCATTGCCTCAGACTTCCTGTGGAATTTTGGACAAGTCATCTAGATCCTTGGCCTGAGGACAGGTAGCTCAAAAATTATGAATGTCTCCAAAACCTTAACATATTCAAAGGCTGCATAAGTACCTTCATTAGAATAAATCTCATATTATCAAATATAACCCTACTTTAGATAACAGGCAGGTTTTACTATTATTACTTTTTTAAATTAAGTAGCACATGCATCAACTGCAAGTGGCTTAATTCATTGGGGTTTTGTTACAGTCTAAGCCTAAAACAAGCCCTACCAGTCCATTCCTCGGGCTGCTGCTGTCCAAAAGTGGTGAACTATAGACCCCATGGGATATGTTTGCCCGTAGCTAGGGAGTAGGGGCACAACATAGTTCCTGATAGTAGTAAATTACCCATATGCCTGATTACACAGATACAGTCTTCCATATTCCTTATGCTGCCATTTAGACTGCTACCAAATTTTCCCCCAATGGTTTGAAAGAGAAATTAATTAAAAAAAAAAAAGTTAAGATTTATGGACTGAGGCTAGCAACCACTATTTTTGCTTCTGTGAGGAAAACTATGTTCTAGTTGTTCTTTTGTTTTCTTTTTCACAGCATGGCAGTCTGCCAAATTAGGGGCCATTAGCCCAAATAGCTGCTCTGCTCCCACCTACCAATCTGTCGGATGTGATAGGGAGGAATTACGTGGGATCTCTAAGGAGATTCATCTACGTCATAAAGCTACCCGATCTGAGACATTTACAACACGGTACAAAGATTAGTCGAACAAATTTTGAACAGTTATTGGTAATGTTTCCTGGAGGAAACAGTCTCCCTGGTCTTGTATTTGTACTGGTGTGGCCTGACGGGTGACCTTGCCTTAGTGCTAGAAATTAAAGTAATTAGTAAGGTGCATTGAGTTCACGAGTGGCCATGTAGCATCAGTGTGAGAGTGTCACTGTGTAGCCTTTTACATAACCTTTTTTTTAGACACTTGTGTAAGTTTCACAAAAGGGACCAAATAGCTTTTAAATTCCAATTAAGAGTTTAAATTGCTCATAAAATTTATGCTTATAATCATAGTTTGATAGAATAACACAGCTTGGAATGGACCTCTAGACATGACCCAGTTCAATACTCTGCTCAAAGCATGGCCAACTTAGTTCAGAATGCTCAGGACCACGTCCAGTTTGTTTTCAAATATCTCCAAGGATGGAGATTTCATACCCTCTCTGTTTTCCAGTCCTCTGAACTAGCTGCACGGTGAATTTTTTTTTCCAAATATGTCAATGTTTTTCCTTCACCACAATTTCCACATGCTGCCTTTCGTCTTGTCACTGTGGACCTCTGAGTAGATCCTGCCTCTGTACTCTTCACGCCCCTCATCATTTCCTGCAGCCAGCAGAATAGGATATACATGCAGAAAGAGAGCGTATGTCCTTAAAAGCACAAGTGGTTACCACTGAAAGAATTCACTATTCTGAATTTCCTTATCTGAATGGTTTCTTTGTTCAGCTAAGAAATACAGTAAAAGCAGCCTTAATCCTATGACTAAACACCCATTCAGTTTTGCCAATTAAAAAAAAAAAATAATTTTGCATTAGAAGCACCAACCTGGAGCATAGGCATGGGTTTTATGACATCTCAGTGTTCAGCATCAGGACCCAGCTTGTAGTGTAATTATTCTCACATGTCTTCCTTCTTCAATACCACACAACTTTTTTTACCTGCAAGGGTCCCAGACGAGTCTTTTCAGGAAACCAGTGTTTTGATGACTAGAAATTTTCTTAAGTTGCAGTTAATGTTCGTGTGTTTCTCTGCCATTACTCCCTCTGGCCAGAGCAGTCTTCTCCTTCATGGTATTTACCTTGCAATGTTCATCTCCCACCTGCCATCCTTTGCTACAATAAACAAGCAATAACTTTTTGTCAATTTTTTTTTCTTTAAAATTGCTCCCTGATCACATTTTTAAGCTTTTCATTGTAGCCAGGAGAGCTAAACATGGTTTGACTTCTTTTTTTCTTTTCTTTTATATTGTCTTTCACTTTTTCTGCTGTAAACTGGGAAGCATGAAACTGAAGATCTGCTGAGCTTTATTCATTTTCAGAAGATAAGACATTTTTTAAAACAATCACCAAATATTAAGAGAATGCAACATCAGCAAAAATCTGGCATGATTGTCAGGGACTGGTTGTGACTTTAAAGAGCTATGGGAGGCAAACAAAACCATATCTTTTTTTTCTCTCATCTTATGTCATATTAATAAAATATGGTTTTTTTATTATTTGCATAAGTTAATTCAGGTTCATTCTACTAGCATATGCTGTCTATTCAATTTCCAGGCCTTGACAGCAATATAGACAGATAATCACATATCTTAGTCCAAAGTCAACTGAAGCCTTTGGGAGGGAAAAAAAAAAAAAAAAATAGGCAATTCTGTCCAAAATGCAAGCTTTTTCATTTAATTGGTCTTCTTCCCATGAGAGTTGGGTCCTCATTTCTAATATAGGTTGCATTTTACCAATAAAAATGTTCACATCGTAGCTTGTTATACACAGGAATGTACAACAGAGCCAGTTTTGCTGGAATACTAGAGCAATTATATGCTGATCATATTTGTTTTTAATGAGAGGCAGTCTGTACCCATTACACCAGAAGTGAATTATTAATCCAAGTGTGACAAATACTTAATTATCAAAATCTTGACTATGTTTCAAAACCTGAATGTGCCTCTCTCTCACATGCCTTCAGAAGTCTGTAGATCTACTGTTAAAAGAGATGGATCAGTCTGTCTGCTGAAGAAATAGGTAGATATTAAATTGAAGTGAAATTAATAGAACTAAGGGGAGGGGGCTCTATCTCAAGCAGACTGTATATAAAATGATTAATTGGCTTCATGTCGGGTTCCCAATCCTTGTTTCAAAGTTTTGGGAAGTTTGCAACTAAATTTGTAATGGTCTTGAAAAATTCCTCCAACGTTTCTGTGACAGCATGGGGAACAAAAGCTTTGACTACACCACAACATAGTATGGGATTTTCTAAACCTCGTATTTTGCAAATCTTTTAAACTGCACTGTAGTAAGCACTTACGCACTGTTTGACATGCTGATTTTGGTGAACCTATAGAAAAATGAGCAATCACTGGCACATACATGTCAATGATCATATGTAGGCATATTTCGCTTAACATCTTATAAAACATTTTGCAAGTATGCAGGAGAAAACTCATGATTTTCATATCTTAGGGCAGCCAATTTCCTCTTAGCTGACTTTCCCTCTGCCCAAATCCACTATCTGAAATTGTTTGCTACATCCTTGCCCTTGTTGCTGACACCTGACCTTCCAATGCATTTCCATCTAAAGCACTGAAGTGATGAGAAATAAACATAAGAAACAAAAGAGAAAATCATAGCTGAATTTTCCCTTCTTACATTGTCTTTGTTTCTCCTTGCTCTGCATCTAACTGTTCATTTTATGTTTTCCATCCCATTATTTTCTCCATAGAGGACAGATTCTTCCAATAAAAAGGCTGAATTACATATTCCTCTCCTATGAAAGATAGCCTTACCTGATTACTCATGCATCTGTATTTTAAATAATGGTGTAGGAAGGTTTTCTTTTCCTCCTTGCTCTGTTCCATCCTACGTGTTGCTTTCTTCGCATTTGTTTGTTTGCTTTAGTGGATTTGAGACTCATTCTGATGGAACATCATCTTATTTCTCTCCAAAAAGCATGTTAGGATATTGTTCATGATAAGACTTTGCCCAGACTAGCCATTTCAAAATTTAACCTAGGCCAAACTGAAAAATGGTTTTGTTTTGTTTTGTTTTGTTTTGTTTTTTACTTGAGGAGATGAGAGGAAACTAAATGATAATGATTGAAGACACCTATTTCTCCCCAATGACCACAGAGAAAGTCAAAGAAAGCCTAGACCATGAGGGATTAGATGAAATACATTACCTTTTAAGAAAGTGTTTTTGGAACTAAAATCATGTCTTCAAGCAAAGTTATAAATGGAAAAAGTCTGAAATTTTTATTGTACTAATTTTAAATACCTTTCTTTACACACACTATCAATTTTTAGGCTTCCATGGCTTCTGTTTTGGACATGTCATTGGGTTCAATTTCCTTCTTGATATTGTTACCATTTTCTTTTTTCGTTAATTACTTTTTCCTCCCATGTTTCCCAAGAATGAACAATTTGTAGTTGTGGTAAATATTGAAAATTATGTGCCTAAAGGTAAAAAGAGCCATCAACGTGTTCAGAGTAGCTGACAATAAACAATAGCAAATGCTCCCTTTCAATCCTTGTGGCAAAGACAATAAAATAAGGAAATTACTGGGCATAAATAAGACTACAAATAAAATTACAGCTTAATCTAGCCTTCTGAAAGAGTGATAAAGAAGGAAAGGGAAGGAAAGAACCAAGGAAATTCAGGGGGGGAAAAGGAATGAAATTATATGAAATCACATTATCAAGCCCTAAGTGCAATTATCTTTTGAGACAGCTTTGAAAAGTGTATGTGGGAAAAAGCAAGAGAACAAAGAGAGAAACAGCAGAAGATATTTAAGGGGATGCTGAGGAGAGAGAGAGGATGCTGATTCTTTTTCTAGTGCGTTTCAGATCTTATTCATATGGAGTTCTACAGATATGTTCTTTCAATCCTCTTAGTGGCACCACAGTGAAACCTGCAAGGGTCTTTCTGTACAACTATTATAGCAAGAGAAAAGGATTGTGAGAGCAATGACACAACAACATGAACCACAAATGTCTCCTGTTTATAAATGAAAAGCAGAAAGAGAGGTAAATGTCTCCAAACCTAGACCTCCAGTAAAGCCCAGCAAACAGAATCAGCAATCAAGAAATAGAAGATCTGGTTTATGGGATTTTTTTGAGGCCTTGTTTTGAGCAGCAGTGGATATAATTTTGTGGAGCTGTTGCAATAAAGAACTAGAATTTAAAGCAAATAATGCTTGTGGGCACCCAGGACATTTCTTGTTGCAGTATACTTATGTTTTACTCAAAGTGCAGTTAATCTACACAAGGATTCATAGGATTTAACAAACAGAAACTTATCTTAGCAGTGAAACCAGCTCTCCTTTAGGGAAGTGAGCTTAATTTTTGTGGTCTGATTGATCAATAACTAACTAATGTAGTACCATCACTTTTGAAATAAGTAATAAGATAAAACTATTATCTACAACAAAATCCTCCTTTTTCCACTTCATGAAATTGCAGTCTTTCATCACTTCTTTCTTTTCCCATTACATGCCATCAGCATCATTTATTTTTCCCTCATCTCTTTGTGGTATAGGCATGTTAGAGCTCCACAAACAGTGTAAATAATCTAGCAGGATCTGGGGTAAGTCTTGCTCCTACTGAAGTCAAAGGCAAAAATCCTGCTGAGATCACCTTACAGCCAAATTGCATCCTTTGCCACATTTCTGATCTCTTCAGGTTCTTTTACCTCCTTATTAACTGCTACAACCACTGTTGGCCTCCCTGGAGAGTTTAGTAGACTGTAACAGGAAAATCTGGACTTGCGGTAGAGACACAGCGGATAGGTCATTGCGCTTGGGCTCAAGGAGACTTCAGGTTGATTCCCAATGGTAACATACAACATAGAAACTTTGACTTCTACGCTTCATACATAATTCAGCACATCTCTCTCATTTTTCTCTTTTTCTTCTCCTAATCACCTGTGGTGCAAGCTTGCTCCCTCAGGAGCTGTCTCTTACTGCGATCTAACAGATTCTGGGAATTTCTGTAATTTTTTTTTTCCTTAGAATATGATTGACATCCTTGTTGTGCAATTAGATGCTCAGATTTTTGAGGAAAATAAGAACCAATCCCAGAGAAAGGTTCTTTGTAGCTAAGTCTGAAGGTTTATAGCATAGATTAACAAGTAATGGCTAAGGGTAGCTGCTCTTTCCATCTCTGTTAAACTCTCTTGCAGGCATCCACAATTTGCATAAACTGGTCTCAGCTGCACCTGATGTGTGCAAGTTCAGATCTGACATAACACATGTGGTTTGAGCTAGACACATCGATACCTGCTCATGTTTCATTACAGCTTAAAATTGGAAGTGCATGTTCATTACATTTTTTTAACATGAAAATATTGAAAACATGAAGTAATTTTACACAGGAGGGCTTTTTTTTTCCAAGCTATGCCTGTGTAGAAGCATTTCTGTACAGTATTGATCACAAATATTTATTCTGCTTTAGTTTCCACACTTCGTGGGAATCCCACTTAACATCTCTGCCCACAAGACTCTCCTGCCCTTCCTCATTTCAAACTTCAGACTTCCTCATGTGTGGGCTTTGTGTATGTTTTGTATTTGCATAGGATTCATCTGCCCCAGTTGCCACACATTTTTGCTTCAATGCAAAACCCACGATCAAGTGCCAGCTGTGTAATGAGTTACCAGCTGTCAGCTGAAGCTTATTAACTAACAGCACGAGCGCTCCTTGGGTGTTGACCCGCATGACTTCACCCGATGGTTGGAACGTTTCCAGGTGTTGTTCCACTTACGTGATGTTGCCAGAGGCCATCGCTGCTGCTGCAGAGCAGTTGGGGAAAAGGAACGTGTAAACTGATCAAAGAGAACAAAAAAAGCTGTGTCAGACCTTGTGCTGGAGCAGATGAGACATTCTGGTCTGGTGAGGCTTCGTGGGATGGGTGTTCCTCACCAACCGTATGGAGAAAGCAGCTGAAAGTGGTAATATTTCAAATTGAATGCTTTCAGCTGTACTCACTCAGCTGATAGACGTAATTGAGCAGCTCCTGCGTCCTTCCCCTGTAACCACAACAGAGGGGTTTACCTGACTTTATCTACACATATTTTACATGCTTTGGTTACTCTGCTGTAAATTGACGCTGAGATAGCGCAGCGACCAAGGCCGCGGGAGGCAAACCACGTCGGAGCAGAGCAGTGAAAACCATTCATTCTGTCTGCTGTGCCAAGTGATTGCAAGGATTTTTTCATAAAGATTTCCCAGCTGAGATTTCAGAGGGTTCACATGTGGGGATGACAGCTGCTCTCTAGAAACGTGACTCCCCTCACCCCAGAAGCATGTGCATGGGAAGGGCAACATAATTGTTTTTGAGACTTGTAATGATATATATACCCCAATGTGTGGGAGGATAATGTTGTCCTTAGGGTCTAGGTAGAGAAGATTCTTTTTACTAACCAGTACCATCTTGAAGGGAAAAGAGAATCAGAGACAACTCATTTTTCATAATGGCCTAATTTTAGAAGATTGACTTTTTTTGATATAGTAAGTACAAATTTGGGGTATGCTCACATATTATAACAAGTTTAATCCACCTTCTAAAAGCGCTTTCTGACATCTTTGATTACTTGCTGTAACTAAAACATCTCTTCTGCTTCTATGCTTCTGGTTTCACAATGGAAAATAAGGTAAAAAAAAAATTCCTGATATAAATCCTACAAGATTAGGGTATCTGTAATGGTGTTTCCAAGGCAGCAGCAACAGAAATAATTTGCAGAAATTGTTGTTGGGAGGTTTCAAATTTTATTTTTCTAAATGACTTAACAAAACTGACTAATGCTAAAAAAAACAGGTTGAGAATAGTTCAGTCTAACAATGGATTGATTTCACATTTAAGCCTTTTAAAATGACCTTCCCTCCAAGTCATGCGGCCTGTTTATATTTCATTCCACAAATGAATAAACTTTATTGCTGTAAATTCATAACCGGATTCTTCTGCTTATTTCATTTTTCTGTTCATCAGCTGCTAAATAATTTGACTTAAACTTAAATGTAGTTTACAAAAGTTCTGATGCCTCCTAAATGATGCCTTTCAGGCAAAACTGCAGATGTTCTGATGTCAGATAAGTATCTGCTGTTAATTACATTGCATCTCTAGACACAATGTAAAAAAGCTTAAAAAATAAAGATTAGAAAGAATATAGATTACTTGTGAGCAAGCCAGCTTGAGCACAGGAAATAATGCAATTAAATTACTGCTACCTGATCCATATGAACCCTCCTAGAACAGATACTTGAATGGTCACTCTCAGCTGGCTTACATGTAAAAAAAATAATAATAAAAAATTCAAACAGACATTTTGGAATCTTTAAGACATCTTAGGCAACTCATCCCTAATATGCCAGGAATGATGTGTAAGATGTAGCATGCGAAGTTTCATACCCTTCAGTTTTGTTATGTAGAAGCTGGGAGATAATGACTGTGGTACAGAATACTTACCTAAGGATCAAACAATATTTTTGTGGAGTCCATATTTTGTATGCTTTCTCTGAGCAAGAATGAATTTCTAGCACAATGAGCAGCTGGTTTCAGCTGTACTCATGGAGGTGTAATCTATTTCTCCACAGTCAGGTTGCAACAAGTACAAGTTATATAGAATTAGTCTGTTACTGAGTGGTTCTTTTTCCTACTGCCTGACAACTGTAATACCTGATTTTCTGGAGTCTCCCAAAAGACAAGTTCACAAGATTGACAAAGAAATGTGCATCTTTGCGGGATGTAGAGTTGTACACACTTTGTATTCTTGATACTAGCTGTACAGGACTGTGCCAATTAGGAGAAATATTTCCATCATTTCTTCCAGGGTGTTCATGACCTGATGTACTAATACCCAGAAGAGCTGTGGTTACTGTCCTTTCTGCCTGTGGCCAGCAGGTATATATGTGAAGCTAAACCGTACCAAGAAAACTGGCTGACTGTCTGTCCTGGTTTCCTCTGGGATAGAGTTAATTTTCTTTCTAGTAGCTGGTATAGTGCTGTGTTTTGGGTTCAGTATGAGAAGAATGTTGATA